>JXCR01129639.1:4710-31426 GCA_002079205.1 Phalaenopsis hybrid cultivar
ATGCCGGTGTTGTCAATCTACAACACATTCTGGTAGAATAGGTAGCTATCCTCTTTTGGCACATCTTGACTGGGAGTTGCATATAGAAGTGGGTTCACGCAATGCAACTCTCGAGCTCTTACGTTTGAAATCTTCTCCTTCCACTTCTCGTTCCCAATGTGTGGTGGTTGAGTAACAAATATGTGAGGAGAACTCGGTTTTGAGATAAAATTTGTGGCAGGTTGTGCCTCTTACTAGTGACCACATAAGAGAGATCTTTTTCTGTGACTGGACTTGAATCCCATTGAAGAATTTTCATCCCCCTTAGGCTCATAGAGCACATTTCAGAGTTGAGGTTCAACCCACCCATTTAGAAATCTGCTAATGAGTGCCCTACTGAGCTAACTCTAACATTTGAACTACTCACTGTAATAGCCCAGGCATGGGGTATAGTGACTACTCTTTGGACATGCTGAACCTCCCGCCGTAGGGGCAACTCAGGAGGAGGTTTATAGATCTGAAGTATCTGCCTTGCTCTTGTTTGTGGGGCCCCTTTTTCTGTTGTTGACTCCTCAGACTTGTAACTGCATTGGCCACTTACAATGAAATCGATTGGAGCCTCTTCTACGAGCTCAGCTGGGACTAAGTGTATCTTGTCCTCCTCAACTGGAAGCAGGTTCTCTTCGTTTACGTCCTCATCATCTTCAATGCATGTGATGTCTTTATCGAACTCTTCGATGACGCCCTGTTCGTTGAAGTTGTTTACTCTCTTTGTTTTGCTTTCTGCTTCAACATTTTCAAATACGTAGCACTTGTAATATTTTCCGGCTGTGACAGACTTGCGAATTAGTTTCGCTGGATAGTAGCCAGTAGGTCGCTTGGTTCTATGGTCTCTCCATTTCAAAAGCTAGAGTCTGCAACTTTTGGCGTTAGTAAGTTGGTAGGAAGTGACGTTGTGTTTCTCGCTTCATCTCCATATCTTCTCTTCTCCCCTTTAACATTTCAGATCACGGTCGAGGGTAGCCTTCCATTGGATTTCATCTTCCATGTTTGTAATCCACTGCTGAAGTCGGTGGATCTCTCGCTATATCTCTTACGTGGAATGCTCGGGCATGTATCTCAATGGTGGCATGGTTAGGGTTTAGAGTTGGGAGGTGAAAGATGACTAAAATTTAATTCAGGGTTGCTGATTTTGGAAATCAACAAGAAGAATTTAAGGTTATGTCAAAGTTTTTGCTATGGTTGGGAATAGGACAGAAAAACTTATGTGGTGGTTGCTTGGGAATGGGCGGACGCTAGGAAACCTAGAATAGGAATAGGGTTACAGTAGCTCTGATACCAAATGATACTGGAGATAACCCCAACCACGACGAAACAAAAATATTTAAATTTGAAATTTAACGGTGTTTCAAACAAACTCTTGATAATATAAAATGGACAACATTTATATAAAAGACACCCTTGGGGCCAGGATGACGGTGGTGGGCTGCGGAGCGATGGCGTGGAGCTGGGTAGCTGAGGGGGATGCTAGGTGGAGGCTGCAGCATGGAGGGCTGCTGGGCAGAGGGTTGGTTGCTGTTGGAGGGAAGGAGGGACGAAGGCTGTGGGAGAGGCTGCTGTGGTAACTCTGTGGTTGGGAGGGAGGCTTGTGGCAAGTGGTAGGGGGAGGTTATATGCTGTAGTAATGGAGTGGAAAGGGAGTAACAGCAGCAGGGTTGTCCTGGTATGGACTTATGACAGTGAGGAGAGACCCGGGAAGGAGTTTTGACTGTGCTAAGGAGATTTGGAAGGAGTTACGTCATTGGTGATTAGATCTGGAAGGAGTTATGGTAGCGGGAGTGGGCGCGGGGNTGTAGTAATGCTGTAGTAATGGAGCGGAAAGGGAGTAAAAGCAGCAGGGTTGTGACCTGGTAAGGACTTATGACAGTGAGGAGGGACCCGGGAAGGAGTTTTGACAGTGCTAAGGAGATTTGGAAGGAGTTACGTCATTGGTGATTAGATCTGGAAGGAGTTACGGTAGTGTGAGTGACCCGGGGGGGGGGNACAGAAAAACATATGTGGTGGTTGCTTGGGAATGGGCGGACGCTAGGAAACCTAGAATAGGACTAGGGTTACACTAGCTCTGATACCAAATGATACTGGAGCTAACCCCAAACACGACGAAACAAAAATATTTAAATTTGAAATTTAACGGTGTTACAAACAAACTCTTGATAATATAAATCGGATAACATTTATATAAAAGACACCCTTGGGGCCAGGATGACGGTGGTGGGCTGCGGAGCGATGGCGTGGAGCTGGNAACTGCTGGGTGACTGAGGGTAATAACGTGAGGGGTGGAGGGGATATTTCAGGTGTTGTAGGGGTGTTGGGATGAGATCAGCGGCTGGGAAGGTTTAGGAATGCAGGAGTGAGGCTGCAATGCAGAACAAGAAGATCTGGAAGTCATAGAGATGTAGGTGGTCTGATGGATTGCGGATTGCTGGACAGCAGCGGTTGGCGGCATGGAGGGAGGGTGCATTTCTGCCTAATGAAAGGATGGGGGTGGGGCGGGGTGTGTGCCGGGTTGAACCCCCTCTCAAATGAACCCGTTTGGGCCAAGCTGGTTTAGATTTTGGAGGAGAACCCTTATGTCAGCATACTTGTCTGTTGGGTGAGTTATTGAGATCTTTGTAGAGTTCATGATGACTCTAATAAGTTCTTCGGGAATATGGCGTGCTTTCCTCATTCATAATTAATTTATGATGATTTAGGCGGTCTAGCATTGATCAGTTTGAGCTCCCTCATAATTTAAGGAAAGTTTACAAGGATCTGTGTGAACTCGTCTTTTATTGGTCTTTTCTAGCCTAGCTGGATTGAATTGGTTTGTTTCAACTTGCGATAAATATATGTAATATTTGTAGTACATATATAGTTTCATGATTTTTTTTTATCTTTGAAAGATGATTAGAAAATGAATAAGAGATTGAATAAGTTATCGAATTCTACAGTGCAATAAATATATATATATATTGTAAAGGAGCTAAAACAACTCCAAATTCATTAAGAAACAAAAAAAAATCAAAGGGGCGCAAAACTGAGCGGAACCCTCACCAAACACCCAACTAAACAGACATAGACCTAATATAAGGGAGGGCCAAAAAGTCTCCTTTCAAAGGAAATTCTAAAGAAGGAGATACATTCTTGCTGATGAGAATCTGTTCAGAGTGAAGCTCAATCCTTGCCAACCAATTAGCAGGTTTGTTACCCTCCCTAGGAATATGAGAAAAGACAATACTTAGTCCCAACCCCATGTTATGAATACAAGTAGTCCAGTATACAAGATTCCAAGGACTACACATAAGACCATTCAAAATATTGATTAGGATAAGGGAATCATATTCAACCCAGAGCTTCCCAATGCCACACCTCCTAGCAAATGAGATGGCCCAAAAAACAACCTGAGTTTTTTCCTCCAAAGGATCATTTGCCCAAGCAGGTGAGTGGAAAAAGAACAAGCACTTACCATTACTATCTCTGAAGACCCCCTCCCATACCAGCATGGGGGGCTAGGAAGCTGCCATCAACATTCACTTTGATCCAACCAGTAAGGAGGAGCTGCCATCTTATTAGGGAGAAATTGGGATGCTTTGACAGATGATGAACTGGTTGAACAAAAATATCAAGAAATTTCGTGTACTTAAAGAGCTTCTGAATATACACTAAGCAATTGTTTGCAATCCCATTAGCCTCCAGCCATGAATCCTCAAATTTGGTATTGTTTCTTGCCATCCACACAAACCAAGCAACAATATAAGACACTACAAATACATGGCAGTCGAACCATTCTTTCCATCACTGAAAAAAATTATCCAAGTCAGCTGTAAAGTAAAGATCTTTAACCTGGTCATAATGCACCTCCAGACCTTTTGAACCACAATACAATTAAAAAACATATGTTGCAGGGACTCCTCATTCTTGCATAATACACACCATGAAGGGTCCCTTAATCCTTTCAATTTCAAGATATCATCAGTGAGAATTAGCTTATGAAATAACCTCCAACAGAAAAAGGACATGGAGGGTGAGAGAAATTTACTCCAAACCCTTGATCCTCAGTTGACATCCTGCCAAGCAAAGCAATTATTCACTATAAAGGCTGACAGAGTTTGGGAGTGACTCTTCTTAACCACAATCTTATCCTTCTTTGATGGAATAACTGGGATCTTCAAAATACTAGATATCTGAGAAGAATCGAACATGTTCTGAAGGGCCTGTAAGTTCCAGTCATCATCAACCCAAAGATCAGCCACCTGCAAAGACTCATCTGCAATTAATGGAGAACTACGAGCCAGTTTGCCTTCCAGAGTCCAATTGTCCAACCATAAGCTAATTTTTACTTCCCCCAACTCCCAAATAAAGAGATTTTCTGCCTTAGACCTGACTTTCAACATATTGGTCCAAATTCTCGAATCCCCTATTTTCCTTGATACCATGGCAGGATGATGATCTTTACAGTATTTGCTCATCATGTATTTGGCCCATAATGATGAGCGTGCTCTAAACTTAATCCAAAGCTTACAGAATTTGGTGTGTTTAATTTGTTGGAAGCTCTTAAAACCCAAACCACCAGCTTTAGTAGCTTTGCAAACTTTTTGCCAACTAACCCTGTGAACTTGTTTCCTCTAACTAGCCCAAAGAAATCTATTGAAGTTCCTCTCTAGGGTAACCTGAGTTGATTTTTTCATCACAACCATCTGAGATAAATATAATGGGAGGGTAGCAAATCACTTCTCAGAAGTGTAACTCTACCCCCATTTCAAAGAAACGAATTCACCCAACACTGGAGCTTATCCTGATTCTTCTCTACAATGTGATCAAATTGAATTTGCTTAGTCCTCCCTTTTATAAGATAGGCCCCCAAATACTTCAGAGGAAGGGAATTGTTGCAAAAACCAGTAAGCTCGGTTATACAGTGTTTCATTTCTAGTTTAACTCTATTGCTGAAGACAACCATGCATTTCTAGGAATTAAAATGCATGCCTGAACAGGATTGTAACTTCTATAAGCATTGAAGAATCAATTTAACAGCAGACTTAGTGGCTTTCGAAAATAAAATAACATTATCAGCAAAAGCCATGTGATTGATTATAATGTTCGATTTGTTACTATACCAAGTATGAGGAGAATTGAATGCCAATTGATTAAGCAGCCTAGATAAATAATCAAATGCTAGAATTAAAATAGTGGGAGATAAATGATCCCCTTGTTTGATACCTCTTGAACACTAAAGAAGCCATGGGACATGCCATTAATAAAGCTAGAATGATTTATTAGACAACCATCTATTGATAAGATATATGAGTGGAGGTGAGAATCCTCTAGCACTGAGCCCCTCCTCAATGAAGCCCCAATTCATGGTGTTATAAGCTTTTTTAATATCCTAGTTTAAAGATCACATTGCCTCCTCTACACTGTTTATCCAAGTCCAATACCAACTCCTGAGCCAGCAGGACATTATCAACAATACTTCTGCCCTTTGCAAATGCAGATTGATTATCAGTGATAAGTTGAGGGAGACGAGGTTGAATTATAGTAGCTAAGACTTTACTATAATTTTAGACATCACATTAGTGAGGCTGATGGGTCTAAATTGTTCTCATCTCTGCTTTGCTTTGTCTTTGGGTATCAAAGTGATGGTAGAGCATTTAAAATAATTAGGAAGATCCACCCCCCTGAAGAAACTTTGGACAGCCTCTATTACATCAGCTTAATAATATTCCAGGCCATCTTGTAGAAATCAACAGTGAAGCCATCTGGTCCAGCAACTTTTGAACTATCAATAGATATTAAAGCATACCAAATCTCCTCCTCTGTAGGAACAAAGGCAAGATCAAGGTTCTTAATATATTCCACATCCTGACTGAAAAGTTCCTTCTGAATAAGGGTTCTAACAGTTTGTGGTTGTGTTAAGCCAAGTCCCAGTAGGATCTTGGATCTTATGGATTGTATTACACTTCCTCCTATCATTAATGCAAGCAGGGAAATATTTGGAGTTTTTGTCCCCCTCACAGAACTTTGTTTTAGCAACTTTCTGGGCATATACCTCCTCCTGCATGGAAATGACATTCATCAAAACTTTATTGGTCACAAAGAGATTAGAACTAACATCTGGATTAATCTCCAACAGAGTCTCCAACTGAGTCTCCAGTTGAGCCACTGCTCTTTCAGCTTCTTGCACCCTGACATTAATTTCCCCAAAGACAGTCCAATTCCAATGGGAGAGGTGTTTTCCAAGCTTCTTTTGCAGCATCCAAAGTTTAACCCAAGGGTTATGATGAGGACAATCCTTCCAAACCTGGGTCACTTGATTAAGGAAATCAATATGTGAAGACCACATGTTAAGATACCTGAAACTAGTTTTACTTTTGGTAGGAGATGCTGAAATTGGTAATTAGAAGGGGTCTATGATCAGAGCCAGTCATAGACAAATGTTAAACTGAAGTATGAAGGAATTCCCTCAACTAAGCAGAATTAACCAATATTCTGTCAAATCTTTCCCACAGATGTCCTCTTCTCCAAGTGTATTTTGGGCCGTTGAAACCCAAATCAAATAAGCTGGCTAACTGAATATTATCATTAAAGCTATTGATCAGATTCAGGTCACGAGGCCTATCCCCTAGTTTTGCAATAGGAGAGGACAAGCAGTTAAAGTCCCCACCAACTAACCAGAATGAGTTCAAGGATCTGCTAATATCCTTTAGATGACTCCACAGCTCCTGTTTAGCCAAGGATGAGCAGCTAGCATAGTTGAATGTAGCCTGTCCACAGCTACCACCAAGGTTAAAATTCAAATGAAGAATTTATGCATTATCCTCCATCACAGTACATTGAATTTCTTTCCTACAAAGGATCCAAATTTTATTATTAAGATTAGAAAAATGATAAAAACCGTGGAATTTTTGCAAAATCTTATGAGGGTGCTTGGAAACCATAGCTTCAAATATAGCAATAATTCAAAACTTATACATCCTATTAAGAGCAAGGAGTCTGTTAAGGGACCTAGGATGAGCCAGTCCCCTAACATTTCAGCACAAAAAGTTCATCATCCAAAGGAAGTGGATTTCCCCCTTCTTCTAGTTCTAGCCAAAGATTCCAATTTTCCTTAATGAGGAGCACCCTCAACCAATGAAAGTGCACCATCCTGCAAATTCTTTAACTCCAGGGCTCCTTTCTTTTTCTTTTTAGACTTCTGAATTTGCCACTCAATTGTTGTATTCATCTGTTGAACCAAACTATCATTCAGAGAAATGCCCCAGTTAGGCTCCCCTACAAGGTCCTGATACGGCACAGTAGCTTGCTGCTCAGCATGAGCCTGATTAGCTTCAACATCCCCATGTTCACCATTCTGTCCAGTTTCTATATCAATGATCCTTTGAGCGAGAGCATAGTTAGAAGGTCCCACCACAGGAATAGTGGTGTAAGGCACCCTCAAGCCCTCCCCTTCAGTAACAATGGGAGAGATGCCTCCATCCACAGCTTCAGCATTTCTGTTGGACTGAAACATCAGTTCAGTTGTCCTGTCACCCTGCAGCCCCTTCTCAATAGGAGCCACCAAAACATCAGACCTTTTGGGGACACCTTCCCGCCCTTTACTTAAATTGGGATGCAGCCTGAAGCAACTTTCCTCAGTATGTCCAAACATTTTGCAGTGATGAAAATAATAAAGTCTTTGCTCAGCTATGATTCTTTTCCGGTACTTATTATGTTCAGTTCCTAGCCAAATCTCCTCCACCTTAGGAAGAGTTATATCTCTTTCAATCAAAATTCTTGCCACCGAAGGTCTAGACAAGTTAAAAGTGGGAACGTCCAATTTCAAGGGCCTACCCAATGCTTTTCCAATATTAAAGAGAACTTTGTGATTAAAGAAATGCAATTTTAGACCAGGGAGTTTGAACCAAATAGGGTCTATGGGGAGCTCTTTGCTAGGGTCAAAATCTGGTGGCCACTTTAGAAGCTTCATAGAAACCCCTTCAATTTGCAAAATCGGTTTAGAAAACAAACGAGCATAATCTTCTTCTCTAGATAACCTGATTAAGATACGCCTTCCATTCAGTAAGACCACCTCCAAGCACCATTTAGTTTCAAGCTATCAAAGAACTTTCGAATGGCCTCCATTTTAGGATTCCCAAGTTGAAACTTACCAATCAGTGTGAACTTACAATCATCAATGAGTCATTGAAGATCTTCCTTTGTGTAGAAAATAGCCAGTTTACCTCCTTTTCTACTTTTAGGCTTAAAAAGAGGATTAACACCATCATGGAAAGTTTGAGCAAAAACCAGCTCATCATAGTTCTTAATAGTATCAAAACCCTTGCCTACAACATCAGCAAAAGTTGCTTTTGCCCACTGGATATTGGTAGCCAAATCCAGAGCACTTTGGTCAGCCATCAGAGAAGGAGAAAACAAACACAAAGGCACAGAATCCGCCGCCAAAGTAATAGACCAACAAACCAATGGAACAGTAAAATTCAAACTTCCACTCGCCCGGGAAGAGGGAAAATCCAAGAAACCACAACAAACAGCAAGACAAAAGTCCCAAGCACTCGAAAAACAAAGGAAGTGAAGCAAGAGAAGAAGAAATTACTCCACAAAGGAAGTGAAGCAAGAGAAGAAGAAATTACTCTACAATAAGAGCAGCAGTCAACCATCCCGAAGAAACCCTAGCAGAGCCCCAAGGAAGCCAGCCGCCATTTTTTACTTTTTCAACCTCTAACGATATATATAAATATATATATATATATATATATATATATANGCAGCAAGACAAAAGCCCCAAGCACTCGAAAAACAAAGGAAGTGAAGCAAGAGAAGAAGAAATTACTCCACAGCAAGAGCAGCAGTCAACCATCCCGAAGAAACCCTAGCAGAGCCTCAAGGAAGCCAGCCGCCATTTTTTACNAATGTTTCTTCATATCTTTACGTTTAGTAACATAATAGGATGAGTTGTTGTTTTTGTTAAATTTATTTATATAAATATATAATACCAAATAGGTACAAATTAAATTCATTATCTCGATAACATATGATGATTTATAAATATAGCAAATAAATTTTTAATATCATTTAAAATAGAAAATTTAGCATTTGTAATTATATTTCAATTATGTGAAAGAAAATTTAAATGTAAATTATATTGTAATTTAATATGATTTTTATAAATAAATTTATGACATTTAGAAAATTATAATAATACTACAAGTTATAAAGATAAAAAATACTAACAAGCCCATATGAATTTTCTTTTATTTAATATTCTGCATTCCTTTGAAAATATTGTATAAAAGCACTACAAGAATGATAAAAGTTTAAAAAATAATACATGTAAGTATAATAAATTATTGAGTTGTACACCTTTGATTGTCTAATTTTATAGTTTATAAGGAATGTTATCTGTGTTAATGTTGAGTCATATAAACACCTGTTTCTCGGATTATATGCATATTAAAAGTAAAAACAATCTTTTAAATGCAATTAAATGAAATGAAAAATGTTAAATGGTTGTTCAATAAATTTAAATGCAATTAGATGGAGCCAAAAATGTTAAATGATTGTTCAATAAAATTAAATCTATAATTTAAAAAGAATATGAAATATAAATAATATAGTCAATCAAGATTTACCACCAGATAGTATTGGCAGGGAATGTGATATTCCCTTGCACATAATGGAAATGAAAATGGTAAATCTGTATATTTGGGTATAAGTTTTTTAGAGTGTCCACAAGTACAATTTTAAGAATANATCATTTATATAAATAAATTATATATTTTTTTTAAGGAAACCTATAGGTACTTTTATTGCTCAAAAGTAAAGTTACATGTTTTAGGAGATTGGATCCCACTACAAATCAAAAGATACAGTACTCACCCGTAGGGTTCTAAAATACAAACTCACCCAAAAAAGTCTCCAAAATAGGTACAAGTATACCCCAAAAAGACTTCAAAACAAAAGAAATAGCTAAGTCCAAGCAAAGAAGAAGGCAGAAAATAAACAGACATGCCATCTTAAGAGAAAGGTCTAAGGTAGGGCATATTGAGATTGTCCCCCATTAGGAGCAGCTTAAGATCAGAATCAACCTTGGTCTTCAGGATTATAGCCTTAGTCTATGTTTGGCAAGAAAATCTGCAGACCTATTAATTTCCCCGAGTGTGTAGTTCCATGTGACGACAATATTTGCTTAAAGTTTCTCAATCCTGCATAAATCAACACTTAAATACTAAGGAGGTTCTTTATTGTTCGCTACTATGTCGAACAGAATAGTTGAATCCATCTCAATTTGCAAGAATTTTCAATTCATTTTCGCCACAATAGATAAGACCAATCAGAAAGCATATAACTCTGCGGATAATGCACAGATAAGCATACAAGATGAACCAAAAAGCATAATAGTTTTCCAAAAGGAGACCTGCAGAAACCCCCTGCACCTACCAAATGAGGAAAAGTAAAATGAGGGGAATGAGAAAATTTTACGTGTTCCCATATAATCTCAGTCTTTCGATCCATCCCACGACTGCTTGCTGCGGAAAAGAACCGATAGCTACAATCCAAGGTTGGGAAGAATAATTAGATGCTTTATTAGTTTAATTAGTTGCTTAATTAAGCCAATATCTTATTATTTTAATATCTTCCATTATATTCATAAGTCATATATAGTGTGATTTATCAAATTAATTGATCTGTCCTGAAAAATTTTATAAAACTTATTCGGCTGAATTTCATGTAATGTGAAATTTGAGATATACTTTAAAATTGCCAAAAATTTATTTGTTTTTCAAAATTTGGTATTACACTTGTAAGATTTTTGAGTTGCAAGCAGAGTAGAGACTTGGGAGAGAAGAAAAAAAGAGAGGACCCAAAGCTTTAGATTTTTAAATACATAAATTTAAGTACGAGAGAAGCCCCCCACAAAATGGGCATAAAAAACTGTATGCAGAAGGTTTATTGCTATATAAAAAAGTAAGAAAATATAGCTTAATTACATGAGATTGTCAGCACAAAGCATTTGATAAAAAAATACATAAATACACATTAATTATTGGTAAATGAATAGTCATTATCCTAAGTCATTTCATTGATAGGAGTTGTCGAATCAACTACTTGCTGCCAGGTAGACGATTATGAGTATTTTGGGGTGTGTACACTGGCATAGGCAAGTGGCCCTATTGACCTAACAAGTAGCCCTATATGTTGGGCGAAATGGCTTATATTGATTTGCACTAGTTTTTGTCGGCTTTGGTCGAGGTTACAAGGATTTCTGTGAATTCATCTTTTATGCTTCCAGTTTGGTCGTGTTGCTCTAAATGGTAGTTTTACGTCTGATTATTACCTTTTAATATTTTAGGTAAATGCTAACCACCTTTACATTTAGGTTGCTTCTTATATGGAGGCCAAATGGCCAAAAGTAAATTTACTTTTTTTTCGTGTTTAAGGGTAAGAGAGGGCACCAAAGCAGAATTCTTACTCGAGCTGTAACAACAAATAAAGCTGTGGCCTAGCGATAAAATTTATTTTAGTTGACGTTAGAATACTAAATGTCTAGCTTTAATCTTTTTATTACTGTAGGAATGAGAGAATATCTCACAATAAAATTTAAAAGAAATTGACATGATACTAGCAAGTAATAAACAGAATAACAAATTGTAAAAAGGTTGTTACTGTTTCGTTTCTTAAATATAGCTTGGACAATGTAATTGTAGTATTCTATAATAGATAAGTAAAATAAAAAACTCATAATTTAACCATTTATTAAAATTAATATTAGTTTAATAGACATTCTATTTCTTATTCATTAGAGAATAATATAATTATTATAAGATTAGGCACTTTATTGCCATAACTCGCTGGTATAACTCCTTACTTCTTTTGTATATATTCTTCTTTTAATTTTTTGTTTCTTATGTTAAATTGATAAGTATACAATTTCTCCTAGATTGCTTGAAAATCATTTCATTAAGAATTTAATTATTAAAATAGATAAATTTATTAACTATCCTATAATTAAATAACAAGTAGAACGTTTCTCCTTGAGTTGAACCCAAATGGAAGCAATGGAGGTAAAAACATGGAAGAGGAGTTGTATAATTTGGCGTTGACGGTTGATTTGGCTCAATATATGTAGGACACAACACCATGCATCATCTATATACCAAAGGGAGGAAGATGGCTTGACCTAGTTTACTTTGGGTTTGCTTAGGTTGTGATGTCATGCACATTTTTATGAGATTATTAATTGGTTTATTGAAAAGAGTAATGTAAAATGCCTTCATGAAATCCAAAAATTTGAAATAGCTTTTATAATTTTTAATGCATTGTTGGTTTGTATTTTAATCTATAACTAAAATGTTTCTTGATATCTTTACGTTTAGTAACATAATAAGATGGGTTGTTGTTTTTGTTAAATTTATTTATATAAATATATTATACCAAATAGGTACAAATTAAATTCATTATCTCGATAACATATGATGATTTATAAATATAGCAAATAAATTTTTAATATCATTTTAAATAGAAAATTTAGCATTAGTAATTATATATCAATTATGTGAAAAAAAATTTAAATGTAAATTATATTGTAATTTAATATGATTTTTATAAATAAATTTATGACATTTAGAAAATTATAATAATACTACAAGTTATAAAGATAAAAAATACTAACAATCCCATATGAATTTTCTTTTATTTAATATTCTGGATTCCTTTGAAAAGATTGTATAAAAGCACTACAAGAATGATAAAAGTTTAAAAGTAATACATGTAAGTATAATAAATTATTGAGTTGTACACCTTTGATTGTCTAATTTTATAGTTTATAAGGAATGTTATCTGTGTTAATGTTGAGTCATATAAACACCTGTTTCTCGGATTATATGCATATTAAAAGTAAAAACAATCTTTTAAATGCAATTAAATGAAATGAAAAATGTTAAATGGTTGTTCAATAAATTTAAATGCAATTAGATGGAGCCAAAAATGTTAAATGATTGTTCAATAAAATTAATTCTATAAAATAAAAAGAATATGAACTATAAATAATATAGTCAATCAAGATTTACCACCATATAGTATTGGCAGGGAATGTGATATTCCCCTGCACATAATGAAAATGAAAATGGTAAATCTGTATATTTGGGTATAAGTTTTTTAGAGTGTCCACAAGTACAATTTTAAGAATACTTTCGGGTATGACGGTAATCGTGATACGACTTCTTAAGAAGGTTAAAATGTGTAAATACTTAAATTGAAACGATAAATGACATTAAATTTAAAAGAAAAGTTTACAATTTAATTAAGTAATAAATTACATTTCTTTTGGTCATTCATGCATAGCTCTTACATATGAATTTAATGCTTAATAAAATTATAATTGTTCAATAATTCATGAAAATTTACTATTGAATTTAATTGTTTCTTTTAAAAAAAATTGTAGATTGATATGTGTGTACAAAACAATTTAATTTGCAAGTGGAGGACTATTACTGCTATGTATTATGTTATAATGTAATTGTAATTTTCTTACATTATTTTCAATTTAGTAGAGAGATACTGTTATATGTTTGACGAGGGGTTTACAGTTGCTTATATTATTTTTTTTGATTGTTTTGATTTCTATATAATGTATTTTGTGATTTTTTGGTGGCTCTTTTATGTATTTGAAGTCATGAAAACTAGCGAAATGTTAATGAAATGTTAATACTTCCGAGTCAGCTCCTGACTTAGTTAATTCCTAGCTACCAGGTCGTGTGATGATAAATATGATTAAAGATATTATGTTGGATCATGATTAAAAGTAGCCATTAGGTTGACTAAGTTAATTTATAATTAATTTAATATAGGGTTAAATTGTGTACAATTATTAGTTTTTGTATGTTCTTTTAGAAATATGGAAATGAAGGGGAAGAATTTAGAGATAATGAGGTAGAAATTGATGCACCTCCATGAATTATTGTGTGCACAGATGCTTTTAGTGAGATGATTACTGGAGTGATTCAAATGATTGAAAACTCTCAAACTCAGGCTAGTTCTAATGGGCGAGGCCTGTTGGACTAGTATTTGAAGTTATTTTAGGATATGCGACCATCTCTCTTTTTTAGTATTGGAAGTTCGGTTGATGCCGAGAACTGACTGTTAATAGGGGAAAAGATTTTAGATGGGTTTTCTCGTGCTTTAGATAGGAGGGTTACAATAGCCTATTTTGTCTTAAGAGGGAGAAGCAAAGAGATGGTGGCAAGGTCAGTTGCAAGAGAAATTTGAGTGGGGGGTGTTCGGGGGAGGGAGGGGGCGGCGAATGGAAGAAAAAATAGAGAGAGGGGAAGGTCTGTGTGAGGGAATCAGGTTGAGGTAGCCACCACCTTGGAGCAGGATACAATCGGAGCACCAACTGTCCTCGGATACAACCGTAGCAAGGGAAAAAGCTTGGCGGCCAGAAAATCTGAAATTAACAAACGTCAAAAACTGAACCAAGCAATAAACGATATATTTATAATAAGATAGGTAGGAGGAGGGCTTAAAGTGTTGGTATTTCTCGTTCAATAGTAGACGGTCGGCCCAACCTCCCTACTGGACTGGTCGGTCAGTTCAACCACAAATGCCTGCATCAGATTGTGGAGAAAATTAAAANGTAATTGTTCAATAATTCATGAAAATTTTCTATTGAATTTAATTGTTTCTTTAAAAAAAAATGTAGATTGATATGTGTGCACAAAACGATTTAATTTACAAGTGGAGGACTATTACTCCTATGTATTATGTTATGATGTAATTGTAATTTTATTACATTATTTTCAATTTAGTAGAGAGATACTGTTATATGTTTGACGAGGGGTTTATTGTTGCTTATATTATTTTTTTTGGTTGTTTTGATTTCTATATAATGTATTTTGTGATTTTTTTTGTGGCTCTTTTATGTATTTGAAGTCATTAAAACTAGCGGAATGTTAATGAAATGTTAATACTTTCGAGTCAGTTCCTGACTTAGTTAATTCCTAGCTACCAGGTCGTGTGATGATAAAAATGATTAAAGATATTATGTTGGATCATGATCAAAAGGAGCCATTAGGTTGACTAAATTAATTTATAATTAATTTTAATATAGGGTTAAATTGTGTACAATTATTAGTTTTTGTATGTTCTTTTAGAAATATGAAATGAAGGGGAAGAATTTAGAGATAATGAGGTAGAAATTGATGCGCCTCCATGAATTATTGTGTGCACAGATGCTTTTAGTGAGATGATTACTCGAGTGAATCAAATGATTGAAAACTCTCAAACTCAGGCTAATTCTAATGGGCGAGGCCTGTTGGACTAGTATTTGAAGTTATTTTAGGATATGCGACCATCTCTCTTTTTTAGTATGGGAAGTCCGGTTGATGCTGAGAACTGACTGTTAATAGGGGAAAAGATTTTAGATGGGTTTTCTTGTGCTTTAGATAGGAGGGTTACAATAGCCTATTTTTTCTTATAAGGAAGAAGCAAAGAGATGGTGGCAAGGTCAGTTGCAAGAGAAATTTGAGGGTAGAGTCAGCCGTATGATATAGTGAGATGAGTTCGTGAACACTTTTAAAGATTGGTTTGTAACACCTTCAGCTTGAAGACAAATACATGATAAATTCATTAAATTGGTGCGGCGAGATTGATCTATTATGATGTATGAAGTTGAATTCAATATGCTTTTAAGGTATGTGCCCCAGTTGCTTTTAAATGCAGAGGAGAAGAGGCACATGTTTCTGTCTGAAATATATGATTAAGCATCCACTGATTTCTCTTGAGATTGATGATTATTTTATTTTGATGGAGAGAGTCATGTGGACTGAATTGAATTTAGAAGCCACTCTAAGAAAGAAAGACTTTTAGAAGAGGAGAAATTTAGATGGATCTAAGTTTCTTCAGCGCACTTAGGATAGATAGTCCTTCCAGCCAAAAAATATAGAAAGTAAGAAAGCCAGATTCAACAATGATAAGTGTTTGAGGTCTCACAAGCATGACTGTTTGAGGCCCACGAAGACATGGTGAGAAATTGCTCTAGATTGGGATAGAGGGCTCCAACAGATTTTAAGGGCAATACTGCACTACTTTAGAGGATCTTTGACATGTCAACGACAACAAAATATTCAGGAATAGTGCCCAATCCTGTTCAGACCCAGCAAAATGTCCAGCTCAGGATTTATGCATTTTTATAGCAGGAAGTTAGGTACTCTTCTGAAGTTGTCGCAGGTAAGTATTACATTTAAGAATTTTAACCAAGTGCACTTTTAATCACTTTAGAATTCATTTCATGTCATTCATAACACAATATAGGAACTTAAATAATAGGTCATCCTAAATGTTGAATGCAACAATATTAATGATTGATACCATATTACTTCATAATAGGCCAATAAGGTTATTATTTGATTCAGGTGCATCATATTTTTCTATAACCGACGAATTGGTTAAAATAACTTAATTGAACAATACTTTAATTTCTGATATTATCGGTTAGAATGTTAAATAATACTTTTACAGAGGTGATGTGGGGCTGCTGAATCTCGACAAACCTAGATGGGAAGGCTAGATTGGTTCAGGGAGGGAGGCGGTCGACCCAATTATTTGTGTTAGGGTTGCCGCTCAAATCCTCCTTACTATCCACTACTGTAAATATGACCTTTGCTTTGTTTAATGTTTGTTTTTGCAAAGTTTTTTGTCTGGACAGCCTTTGGCGTCTAAGATTTCTCTTTTGAAGGCTATATCTGAAGGCGACAAGGTACTCTAAGGTGGTATTTAGCTACCCTTCCCCGCATTCCTAACCTTATCCTGGCCACCGAGTTTGCTGTTATCTCTGCCATAATTGTTGTGCCCCCAGTTTGCTGCTATCCAGCCACCATCCAACCTTCCCCATTCCCCCCTGCTTGTTGCTGAGAACCATAACCACCCCGCCAGCTGTTGTGCATCCCTCTAGGCCACCTTTAATGCTAAGGTTTGTACTTCTCCACATGACCAATAAGGTTGGAGCTACACCACATTGCTAATAGCGGGCTTCAGGCACCCGAGATAACATGCTATAGAGTGTTCATTTGGTTCAACCAAATTACACTTTATCTACAACTCATTAAACCGCGCCTTGAACTCCTCCACTGATAGGTCTCTCTGCTGTAGGTGGTGAAGTCTTAGAAACATATACTCAACAGTAAGGATGGATATTTTCTTTGCATCGT
Organism: Phalaenopsis hybrid cultivar; assembly: GCA_002079205.1. Classification (NCBI taxonomy): domain Eukaryota; kingdom Viridiplantae; phylum Streptophyta; class Magnoliopsida; order Asparagales; family Orchidaceae; genus Phalaenopsis; species Phalaenopsis hybrid cultivar. The sequence continues at coordinate 21,927 of JXCR01129639.1, forward strand.
GTCTTCTCTCACTTGGTAATATTTTCATTGGCTTTTCTCTTCCTCTATCTCTATAAGTTGTCCCACCACGAATTTGTGTTTTTTCTCAATTTGATAGTTGTAAGCTTAACCTTTTTATCTTCTAGCATCTCTTTCTACTCAAAGATCCACTCAACTGATTGTAGTCATTTGATAAAATCATCTGGATTCGTACGTCCATTGAATTTTGTTAGATCCACCTTTATTCTAAAGTCCCCGTGTCCTCTATATGTAAGCTCTTCTCTTGCTTCCCTCTAATATTTAATTCCATAGCCTCGTGGCCTTTCATCTTCATCACTGAAATCCTCCCTATCGAAGGGGTTGAAATTCTCGTCTCTTTTGCATATTTGACTTTCTCTGTCACGATCAAGGGTAATTTTTTCTGTATTTCATCCTTCATGTCCGTAAGCCCTTGCTGAAGTCAACAGTTCTCTCGCTATATCTCTTCCCGGTTAGGCTCAGGCATGTATCTCTTTGGTGACATGGTTAGGGTTTGAGTTGGGAGGTGAAAAAGGGTGTTAATTGAAAGTACAAAAAAATTAATTTGGGTTACTAACAAGGGGAAATTAGGGTTAGGTCAAAATTTGTCTATGATATGAAATTATGAAAGAAAATTTTTTGGCGAAGGTGGCTTCAGTAGGGCAACACTTGGGAACCCTAGAGTAGGAATAGGGTTAGGCTAGTTCTGATACAAGTTGATACCATAGTTAACCAATAATCTGATAGAAAACTAAATTTTATTACTCTAATCAACGAATTACAATCAAGACTCGAACCAAAACAAAAAGCACTAACAAACTATCAATATCCCGCTAGCGATGGAGGGGATATCTCTTGGATGGTGGTGACCGGAGGGGCTGATTGCTTGGAGGGTAGTGCAGGATGGACCTGCGGCCCAAATCGATAGAGGCAAGGGTCATTCAGCTGGTAGGAAGTAGGGGAGAGGTCAGCAACAAACTGGAAGGGTAAAGGTGGCTCTTGTGTTGACTAGACAAGAAGGAAATAAGAATGAAGAAGAGAGACCGACGACTAGAAGCAAGAAATAGGAAGGCGGGGTGGGGGGTGTTGGGGGGGAGGGAGGGGCGGCGAATGGAAGAAAAAACAGAGAGAGGGGAAGGTCTGTGTGAGGGAATCAGGTTGAGGTAGCCACCACCTTAGAGCAGGATACAATCAGAGCATCAACTGTCCTCGGATACAACCGTAGCAAGGGAAAAAGCTTGGCGGCCAGAAAATCTGAAATTAACAAACGTCAAAAATTGAACCAAGCAATAAACGATATATTTATAATAAGATAGGTAGGAGGAGGGCTTAAGGTGTTGGTATTTCTTGTTCAATAGTAGACGGTCGGTCCAACCTCCCTACTGGACTGGTCGGTCAGTTCAACCACAAATGCCTGCATCAGATTGTGGAGAAAATTAAAAATATGCCTTATCAATTGGCTTTACTAGCCCATATGAAAGGAGTGCATAATTTTATCCACATTTTTTATTTAGAAAGTATTATTGCAAATAAATCTAATAGGGTGATAACATACTCAATTGATATATAACTTGATTTGGTTTATATATAGAAGAGCTTGGATTGATTCTTGGATATGATGTTAAGAAGCTTCATAATATGGAGATTCACTTCTGAAGATTTTTTTGAAGCACAGATCGAAGAATTCTACTTACGAGAAAGTTGGTAATATGCAAGAAAGCTATCAACATCTTTTCTTTTGAGGTATGTTTGCTTTTGTATTAAATGTTTCCAAATTTCATGAGGAGATTGTAACAAGTGAAATTTTAAATAATAAATAAAATAATAGTAATAAATATAATTAATTAAGTGTGAATTAGAGGAGATGATGCCGCTCACAGGATATAAATCGCATGCTTCTTCTGCACTTCCCTTCATTCAAACCATTGAACGAGTGAAAGCGAGAGATAGAGTGAGAGAGATCGAGAAGGGGAGAAGAAAGAAAAAGAAGAAAAAGTTATTGGCCTTGCTTGTGCAACCCTAGTCAACATATTTGAGCTGAGCGGCTTGTCTGCTACTGAAGGAAGATGGAAGGAAGGAGACTGAAGCAATGATAGTTAAGGAGAACGAAGAGGAAGAAGAAGAGGAAGAATAAAAGGAGTCGTATGTTTCTATTCTTGTCTGATATTTGATGCCAAATCCTAGCTGAAGGTTGAAACGGTGCCATGCCTTAGTCGTATGAAGGAATGGTGCAGGTGGCTTACTGTTTTGGTATTTAATTTGAGCCATTCTCGAAGGATGAAGAAGAGGAGCTCAAGCCCTATCAGAGGAGAAGAAGCCGACATGCAGGATAAGGGGGACCGAGCCGAGCAGAATTGTGAATTAAGGAGATGTAGGGCATGTTTTATTTCAGATTTAATTAATTTAAATAAATATTACAAATGTTAATGTTAGTTTTTATTATATTTTAATAGGAACATTCAATAATAAATATTTTACTTCATACAAATGGGGGAGACAAAAATTATTGATTTCATATAAGATAAAGAAGAAAAGGATATGATTATCTTTTTTGTTAGGTTAAAGATTTTATTCTAATTAATTGTTTGGTATTAATAATAGTATTATAAATTGAATTAGTGATTAAAAGGAATTTATTCGAAGAACTAAGGCTTGACATCATGGTTTTGCAGGAAGGAAAAAGAAAAGATAAGGTGATTAATTGCTTTCTTATTTGTATTAAATTAAAGATTTATCTAGAAGTACTTGCATTATTATTTTATAAAAACCTTTTTTTTTATTATATGCATATTGAAAGTTTAAAAAAGATATTCAAAATTCAATTTAGTAAAACGGGAAAGCATAAATAGTTGTTCAATTATATTAAATGGACAAAATGACAATGAAATGAAATTTAAATGATTAAGTCAATTAGGATTTGCCTTGTGATAGTGCTGATAGGAGATGCGATATACCTGGGCAGGAAAATGAAAATGAAAATAGAAAATGTGTATTTTCGGGTCCAAATTTTTTTAGGATTCTTACTGTTATAATTTTAATGATTCATTCGAGTATGATGATAATCCTAATATGACTTCTGAAAGACGTTAATAGGGATAAATATTTATATCGAAATAATAAATGTTAAACTTAAAATGAAAGTTTACAGTTTGATTAAATAATGTACTACGTTTATTTTGATCATTCATGCATGACATTTGCATATGTATTTAATGTATAATAAGATTCTAATTGCTCATTAAGTCGTGAGAATTTATTATTGAACTTAATTATTTTTTTCAGGAAAAACTGTAGATTGATATGTTCAGCAGTAGAAAATTAGTTTACAAGAGGAAGACTACAACAGATAGGTATTATGTTGTGATGTGATTGTAGTGTTTTTTTTATACTTTTTTTAGGTAGTGAGATGCTACTATATGTTGGATGAGGTTGTTTGTAAATTAATTTGTTATGTCTAGATGTTTTGTTTTCTATGTAGTTTATTTTGTAGTTTTATTGTGGCTCTTTTATATATTCAAAATTATAAAAACTCGTGGATTGTAGAACCAATATTAATATCGTTTGACTGCAAGTCCTGATTTAGTTAATGCTAAGCTATCCGGCTGGATTGTGACAATATATATATCTGTGTTTGTAGCGGATGGGCAAACAACAACTTACTAAATCTTATCACATGCTATGTTGTTTTGACCACCACTCAATGGAATAGTTATCAATCTTGTTCTTTTTTAGATCTTTTTTGAATTGGGTTACTGTAATATAGCCTTTCGCATGATATAGGGTATTTGCATAGTTTTTCTTCGTTGTCTCAACAAATAAAAAGCATGTCAAAAACAAATTGCTGTGAAACACAACAGAAAAATGAACATGTGGCTCAAAAATGATTATCATCTGCATGTTTTTTTCTTCCTGCTCATGTTTTTATTTGATGAACTTTGAAGAAGTTAATATTTTAATTGCTTGATGAAATAAGTTTTTTGCTAAGAAAAATCTTATGTTGTCAACTCAAAACATTGTGTCATTATGAATAACATCAGAAGAAGTTAGTTCATGAATGATACCAAGTAATCTTTTGATTTGAAGTTCACCATTTTATAATAATTTGATGTATTTACTAATTTTATTACAAATGATAAATAAATAAAATTATTAAATGAATTGTTTATCTTAAAATCTACACCTATCTTATGGCTTTTTTGTTTTAGTTGTCTGAGTCTATTATATTACAATCAAATATATTTATGTCAGTGTTTAATATTAGAATCATTCTTTTTGTGGAGCTGCTTGCAATATAAATGTTTTTCTAAAAACTTGGGGGTGGACATTTTTTCAGTTTTGAATTTTTTTTAGTCTTCATTTTGTATTAAGTTTCAATGGCTTCCTTTTATGCACTTTTGTTTCCCTCTAATTTTACATTAAGCTTACCCATGCAATAGCATCAGACAATTTGCTAATCATATATAAGAAAGGGTTTTGGCCATACTCTCCGGTAGTATAGTAAAATTTGGTTACTTGATGTCTCACATTTTATTATATTAAGTTTACCCAAGCAACAGCATCTGACAATTTGGTAATCTTAGCAAAGAAAGTATTTTGGCCATACTTTGTCTTGTATAGTAAAATTGGTCAGTTTGGTGTCTTATATTTTATTTGAAACATATTCAACAAATACTTATTGCAGCTTCCTTAATATTTAGCTAGCGTCTGCTGAAGTTTTCTTGCAAGAGTCTCAACTTCTGTTGTACGCTAATGGGAACGATAAACCTCCAACTGGGCTTATGCTTGATAAAGAACAACTAAAAGGACTTTATTTCAACCAGAGTCCTTCCAAGGTTTGCTGTGGTGCTATTTTCATATTCAAGATGATTTATTCCTTTTTATTTTTTTGGAAACAATTAAAACATACAGAATTTAAGCTCTTTTATGGTCCATTTACTACTGCATTTCTTATCTTTGAATGAATTACGTGTCTTCATGCTGTAATAAGGCCTGGAATTGTAGTTAGGGCACAATGTTATTGGCATTATAAGCTGTGCGATCCTGGATTTGAATTTTTACATATTGCTTGTGAGGTTGTACACTTGCACAATGAGATCTCTTATATAAGATGTTTAGATGTCAGTTATTGTCACACACCACATAGACCCCTTAGCAGCCAAAGTAGGTTGTAACAAAGGCGGGTGTGAATTAATTCAGTAAAATTCATCTCCAGTACTCACCCATGTAGGGATTTATCATAATAGGTGGTAGGTATATTCAATCACATAAATGCACCCAAAATGATACATTACGCTTGCACAATCTCGATGGATGTACGTTTACCAATTAACAGTTGACTTTGAGCTTATGTTTTGGCGGTAGTGGAAGTAGAAATGTGGGTTTTTGAAAATTTAGGGTTAGGTTATATATGAATTATGGTAGTTTTGTTCTCTCTTTTAAGTTCAATTTTGGACTAGACAATTCTGATAAAGAGTTCATTTGATATTTGATTAGATTTTTTTTTTTTTGAATTTTAATTTTGGGACAACGAAGATAAATACCTAAAGATTTAGGGTTTGTCGGTCTCTATTAGTAGTGACACCGTTCATGGGCACCTAAAAGGAGTTTAAGAAAGGGATTTAACTGGGAATTGGTTATGGGATAGTAAGGGGAGCCGAGCATATGGGAGGTTGATGGAGTTTGATAGGGGCATGAGGCATTTGATTGCTAGAATCTATTGTTGGAAGCAGGATCGAGTAGTTCAAAATCTATTCTAATAAAATATATCGAGTCAAATGTGAAATGGCTAGGAGGATCCACCATCTGTTCCTGAGAAGGATATAAACACATCACTTGCAAAGCAAAGATGATACAACAACACTCATAGCATAACACAGATTATAGCTCCACAATATATAAAATTCAAGAAAAAGTCTAATAAACTAAAAAAAGTAAGGGCACTTAAATAGTTTTGTTGAAGAAATAATATTGATTCTAATTAAAGTAATATTAAAATACTAATAAGAAAGGTGCCACATGGTTTAAATAGTCAAGGAGACGGCGAACCGTCTGCTTAAGATTGTAATAGTGTCACAAGATTTTGTTTCGTTTCGATCCCACGATCTGGATCCCCGAAAGCGGAAAAACTCTTGTATCATGAACCTTCTTGATGAAGCTATCTTTTGACAATCTTAATTTTTTACCAAGTATACTCAACTCGAGTTAGGGTAACTTGATGAATGAATAGTTTCCAATGGCTTATTTCTGATCAGTTACGTCTCCCAAATTAGCATATGTGTAAACCCCAATCTCATAGTTTTTAAGTTCTTTTGAAGAGCAAATCATATCTAGGAGTCATCTTCATGTATCTCAGGATTCTGTTTAATGCTTATAGATAATTCTCATTTGGATTATTCTTGTTTTGTTCTAATACACTAACTGAGTATGCAATATCAAGCCTTATGTGAGATAAGTAAAGTGGTTTGCTCATGGGTGTTTCATATCTTTTTTGTCAACTTGACTGTTTTCTTCACTTATGTACAACCTTTCTTAGAATCCATGGGCTATTCAGCAGACTTATAACAAATCATATCAATTTCACTTAACATGTCTAAGATTTATTTTTCTTGGGATATGAAATTTCTCTTAGATTGAGCCGTCTCTGTTCTAAAAAAATATCTCAGAGTACTGTGGTCTTTGATCTCAAACTCTATTATAAATATCCTTTTATCTGATAGTTTCCCTTGAATCATTACATGTTAAAATAATATCATTTACATAGACTACGAGAGTAGCATTTTTTTCTTTAAGATTGGATTTAACAAACAATGTGTACTTCTTCATCAAGTTCATCATTCAAGAAAACTTTTTTGACATTAAATTGGTATAAAGGCCAATCTTGATTTACTGTAAGCGAGTGTAAGACCGGAAACATGGGCCCACAAGTAAGAGGGTGGGACCCACTTTCGGATAACATGAAATCCCAACTCTTATTTGCATGGAATTACAAAACTTACCTCATCCATCTTGCATGAAATCCCAATTTGCATTATATGCCCTTTTTTAACATGAAGCATGAGCTAACACGAATTTTTTTATTGTTTTCTAACATAAAACCTAGGTTAACACTTGGATTTGTTTGCTAATATGAAACATATACTAATATGGATTTGGTTAACATGATGCATAGGCTAACATAAACTCTTTTTTTTTTGTTTGCTATTTTCTAACATAGAATTAACACCTGGATATCTTTTTTGACATTAAATTACCACATGATAATTTGGCTTTTCATAAAAGGCTTAAGATTACCACATGGTTTTTTGTAGAATGCATACATTACTCAACTTGCATAGGATTTATACTAACATATGGAGACTTACATTTTTAGAACATGACAAATAGATTTTGCATGAGGTAAGCACTTAACACATAAATTTTGCATAGAAAACACATAATTAGTATGATAGATACCTAATTTAAATGGCCACCTCGCAATCTATATAGTGAATACATAAACTGCATAATGGACATGATTTGCATGGTCCCCTCCTCTCTTTCGTGATATATATAAATTGGCAAGTGGGTCTTTTCGACGAAAGACAGGTTATGATATAGCTGAGCATAGAAGAATATTACACAAGAATTTTCTTAAAAGAATTCATCACAATCGAAGGCAAACATATGAAATTGCTCAAATGGACCCCTAATTTTGATCCCAGTCATGAACCCCCAATTGTGCATATCTGGTTTTCATTAGCCGAACTCAAGCTTCAATTTTTTGTTTTACCTATCTTATATGCAATTGAGACTTTCCTTGGAAAACCTTTATAGGTAGACTTACCTACAGTTCATTTCTCAAGGGTCTCAATTGCAAGGATTTTGATTGAAAGAGATATTACATTACTAGATGTAGAAGAAGTTTAGCTTGACTTTGCTCACAATGGTTATTGACAAAAAATCATTATGGAACAAAAACCTTACTACTGCAGACACTGCAAGATGTTTGAACCCTCGCAGGAGAAATTTTTCAGATTGCACTCACAGTTGAGAACCAATAGTCAAAAATAGGAAGATGCTATCAGTGCACCTCTTGTGCGTGAACGCGCTCCCAGCAAACCTGTTGACAACCAACCTGAGGAGGGATTCACCACAAGATAGGAGTTGGTATTTGCCCCTGACATTCTTTCCCCTGACATCGAGTCTAGATCACTACCAAGTCTTTAACAATCATAATGGAGGAAAATGGTGATAGCTAAAATTTTTGTTTAAGTGACATTATTCTTATTGGAAGCACAAATCATCATCAATTTTAGGCTTAAGCAAGTGAATTATCATCTTCCTAGCATAAGCCCATAACTTAAGAATCATTTGATTTCAATTGACTTCCAAGTGTTGACCTCATTTTTCGTGAGGTCTAGTATTTCTCGTAGGAGTTATGATCTAACCTTAGGGGTCTTCCTGCGACTATCTTAGAACCTTAGAAGTGGGACCCGCCTCATTTTAGTTCGACTTCCGTCCCCTTTTGGAGCTTCACGTGTGTGGTATCGACTTCTAGCACCTAGAAGAATGAAACCGACATGAGGAAACCCAAAAGGGATTCCTGTAGGACCTTTCTGAGCCTTAGGGTGGCCNAGCTCTTTCCCTTTCTCGGTCTCGAGCCGAGCGAGCTCCTTCTCCTCCATGAGAGAGAAAATTGACTTCTTATTCGTCCTTGCCCGACACTCTCTGCCCGCAACCTTCCTTCCCGAAGCCGCGCCAGTCGCTCTGAGCTGTGGTTTTCCTTTTCTTGGTAGTTTGACTCTGAGAAGTTGGCTCCCTGGTACACTGGAATGGCATTCCTTCTCTTCTTCCCGATGCTTCCCTCGCTGCCATTACTCTCGCCGCTCGGTCCGAGAGACTTGGGTGGCTTCGCCTTCTGTGAGCAGGGCACGTCCCTTTTCTCTTCTTGGCCCGATTCGAGCGTCAGGGACCGTGGTGTGATCTCTTTTCTCTTCTCCCCTCTTCTCAGCATATAAAGATAGCTTCCTTTGATTTTGAGGGGGTTGGAAAAAAAAAAGAGTTCTCTGAGGAGGAGTGAAAGTTTTGGCTGTGAAGAGATTGGAAAGGAGATTCTTGTGAGAGCACATCTTTGAGGTAGCTTCTTGTGCTGCAGTGCTTTACTTTGGCATTGTAGAGGTACTTTTTTCCCCCTTTTTTTTTCTCAGTGCCTCGTTGCTCTTCGGTTTTCCCTTTTCCAAGCCTTGAGTATAGTTCTGTTGGAAATTTCAGCATGCTTGTTCTCTTTACTTTCATATGCTTCGAAGCATTCACTCTAGAAGCATGTAAAAAAAATGAAATGTGGGCATGTCCTAAGAGCTAAACTTGGTTATTTGCTTAAACTAGGAAGGCTATGGCATATTAATGGTTCTCGTGGCATGTTTACGTTGGAAACATTTAGGGAGTTAAGGCATGCCTTTGAAATGATTTTTGCTCCTCTTGCAAGCATGATGGGATGAGTATTATAGAGTTTTTCACTTATTTTC
>JXCR01129639.1:32222-47910 GCA_002079205.1 Phalaenopsis hybrid cultivar
TGGCTTCGCCTTCTGTGGGCAGGGGGCGTGTCCTTTTCCTTCGTGGCCCGATTCGAGTGTCGTGGGTCGTGGGTGTGATCTCTTCTCTGTTCTCCTCTCGTCTCTGCCTATAAGGGTAGTTCTTTTGGATTTCTAGGAGGTTGTTGAAAAGGTTGGCAAAAAAAGGAGAATAGGAATTCTCGGTTGTGAGGAGATTGAAGAGGGAATTTCTGTGAGAGCACTTCTTTGGGGCGAACTCTTGTGTTGCAGGGCTTTACTTTGACATTCTTGAGGTACTCTTCTTTCCCCCCCTGCTGTGGTGCCTCGTTGCCTTTCGATTTTCCCTCTGCCGAGGCTTCGAGCTTGTCTCTGTTGGATGATACAGTATGCTAGTTCTCTTTACTTTCATATATTTTGAGGGATTCACTTTAAAAGCATGTGAAGGATAGGAGTATGAGCATGTTTTAGGAAGTTCGATTTGGTTATTTGCTTGAACTAGGGATTGCATCTTACTGTTTTATGCATGTTTGGGGGCTCGGTTTTGGCTTCCTGTGGCACTCCTTGGTTTGAAATATATGCTATGAGAAAGTCTATTTAATGTAGAAAGGATTATGACTTGTTCTGAGGGCTTGGTTTAGCTCATCGTGAAGTTCCTCTCCTGTTCGAATATCTGTTGAAGTAATTTCATGCTTGGGACATTTAAATATGCAGGCTATTCCTTGGGCTTAAAATGGCTAGAACTGCCTTTTATATATATATACATAAAAATCTGGATTTTAACACTGTCGGCCTTGGCTTTGGTTTTGATTGAGCTCGGTTTGGCTTTGGTTGGGGGCTAGCTTTGGCTTTGTCTCTAGTTGAGGGCTGTTTTTGGCTTTGTTTCTTGTTGAGCTCGGTTTGGCTCTGGTTAGTTGCTAGCTTTGGCTTTGTCTCTAGTTGAGTGCTGGTATTGGCTTTGTTTCTTGTTGAGCTCGGTTTGGCTCTGGTTGGGGGCTAACTTTGGCTTTGTCTCTAGTTGGGGGCTAACTTTGGCTTTGTCTCTAGTTGAGGGCTGGTTTTGGCTTTGTTTCTTGTTGAGCTCGGTTTGGCTCTGGTTGGGGGCTAGCTTTGGCTTTGTCTCTAGTTGAGGGCTGGTTTTGGCTTTGTTTCTTGTTGAGCTCGGTTTGGCTCTGGTTGGGGGCTAGCTTTCGCTTTGTCTCTAGTTGAGGGCTAGCTTTGGCTTTGTCTCTAGTTGAGGGCTGGTTTTGGCTTTGTTTCTTGTTGAGCTCGGTTTGGCTCTGGTTGGGGGCTAGCTTTAGCTTTGTCTCTAGTTGAGAGCTGGTTTTGGCTTTGTTTCTTGTTGAGCTCGGTTTGGCTCTGGTTGGGGGCTGGCTTTGGCTTTGTCTCTAGTTGAGGGCTGGTTTTGGCTTTGTTTCTTTGTTGAGCTCGGTTTGGCTCTGGTTGGGGGCTAGCTTTCGCTTTGTCTCTAGTTGAGGGCTAGCTTTGGCTTTGTCTCTAGTTGAGGGCTGGTTTTGGCTTTGTTTCTTGTTGAGCTCGGTTTGGCTCTGGTTGGGGGCTAGTTTTGGCTTTAGCTTTAGTGGGGGCTGTGTTTGTTTGTTTTAGCCTTGATGAGCTCGGTTTTGGCTTTGTTTCTTGTTGGGCTCGGTTTGGCTTTGATTGAGGGCTTTACTCGTGGAATGGTAGGGGAGTTGGCTTTGCTGGCTTTGGTTCCTACTCCGTACCCGTGAGGTCTATTGCAGGTCTTTGGGTTTGATTTGGCTTTCCCTGCTAGGCTTGGATTGTCTTGAGAGTTGTGGATGAATCAAGTTTGTCATCCCAAAAATTATAATTATTTCAGTTATCCTTTCAGTTTGTCAGGGAAGCATAATTGCCTTTGGTGGTCCTTTTGTTGGTTTTGGCCGTGAACCCCCTTTGTGCTTTAGATGACCTTTGGTCGTGGGCCTTTGTGACTGTTCTTTGTTGCCTTAAACCGCGAGCTTTATTAGTACTTTTGGGCCCCCTTTGTTGCCTTAACTATAAGCCTTACCTGTTGTCTTTTAAGTTGCCCTTGGTTATGGGCCTTGTGGGTTGTTTCCTCTTCTCTGCTGACCCTGGCCGTGAGTTCAACCTGCTGTTCATCTCTTTGTGATGATCCCGATCGTGAGCATTTATGTGATTTGATGGGAAGATTTCTGTGCTTATTTGATGTATGAAGTTATGGATTGAGTTGGAAGTTAGAGAATTTTGATATCAATTTCGAGATTTGGGGAGGATTTGCAAGCTTTATCTGGGAGAGCATTTGGTTTATTTGATTAATCCTGTGTTCTTGGGGTTTGGAGAATCAGCGCGAAAGGATATTTTATGTTTGTTAGGAAAAACCTCGGGCCCTACTTTTTCAGGTCTTTTCGATAGTAGTTTTTGAGAACTGATCCAGTCTCCTTTTCGTTGTTTTAGATGGATCAGTGTCTCCTCTCTCACCCCATTTTTGTTCTTTTATTTCCTTGCTTCTTGGTTCGGTTTTCGACGCTTATGTCCGATGCATAAGTGTCCACGTATAGCCTTTTGCTATACGTGAACCATCAAGCATGGTCGCAAGTAGTCGTTTTGGGGCGTACGTTGTTGATGATAAAGACACACCGAAGATAGAGCAGAGAGATACCCTATCCTATAACGTCAAGATCCAGACATTTGATGAACAATACGATATGATATCCTTCACCGACATAAGTCTAGCGGTAGTCGGCTCGAATCTTCTTAGGATGTGGGCAGTCCTATGTCTGGTAGCTTAATCGACTCGTGGACAACAAAGATTTCTAATAAAAAAAAAGAGATAAGTTTTGATAAATCATTTTCAAACGAAAACACACTTTTCTAAGAAACAAATTGATAACTCCTGTTTACATGTCTAAGAATTTGTGTGTATGTCAAAAACATGAATTTTAAAAATACGTTTTAAAATTGGTTGTCCACCTGGCGAATACCTGTTTAGGCAGGGAAATAGCCCCCTAGGTGAGGTTCAAGACACACTTCTAGACGAGTGACGGGTTCTATATATTCGGGTGACCGAGTAGCCTTCGTGGACCCTTGAGGAATAAAGCTGAGCCTAGTCCCATACGAGTGCTTGCGGTCCCCCTCATCCGAATTTTCTCTTTGTTTTATCGAAGTTTTGGGGCGAGGCACTCGTATTACTTTTCTTTTCTTTCGGAATTTCCCCAGGAGTTTTGTGGATTTTCTTTTACTTGAGTCTTTTTCGTCGAGTCTTTCGAGTTTCTTCGTTTTTTTTCGGATTTCCTGGATGACGTTTTCCTCCGGACTTTGCTTTTTTGAGGTGCATTTCGGTTTGCTATGCTTAAGTAACATCGGATCTTACAGTCGTACATGTTTGCTTTATATTTTACAGCACTTAATTTTTCTGTTTCTACCTGCTGTTGTTTTTCTTGTATAACATGTCATATTACTCCTGTTTCTACTTGCTACTGTTCTCCTTGTATAACATCTTATACTTGTCTTGTTTCTACCTGCTACTGTTCTTCATGTATAACATGTTGTATTGTTCCTGTTTTTGCCTACTACTGTTCCACTTGCATGCTACTATTCGTTCTTGCATCGCACGCTTTACATTTTTTAACTTTAAACATGTTTACCTTTTTTTTTTACATAAGATGTTTAGAGAACTACAATCATAGGGCCATTTGATTTGACTCTATAACTGGACACCCTAGAAAACTTAAACTCGTCACGTCGAGGAGCTTGGAGCTAGTGCGGTGGGCAGCACGACCATCTTCAACTGCAGAACATGTCTTCCCCAGCAAAACCAGTCCTTTTCTTAGAAATTAAACAACAATCCATAGGATTTCGAGGNATTCCGGCGACGGACAGCTTCTTACGGGCGACCTCCCAAAACTTCCTTCAAACTTTCTTTTAGTGCCGACAACCCTTAAATTTATAAATACGAAAAAGAATTTGAAATATGAAAATACAAAATGGATAGAATACCTTCAAGATTTTACTCGTGTTCTTATCCATAAGACTGGGGTAGAAAATAAACCAGTAAACACATTATCCAAGAAGTCTCTCATAGTCAAATTGTTTAAAATCTTAAATTCCTTATTTTAAAAATTTAAAATATGACCTTAAGATTATATCATGATTTTCATCTCAAGTATTTAGAATAAAAGTCAAAACCTATGATATTTAAAAACAACATAAGCATTGATTATATTTTTATTTATCTTGACAATGAGGAGTCATATCTTTTCTTTTTCTAGCATAAAAGAAGTAAATATAGGTCAAGATGAACTCTTCATCTTCGTGAATGATTTTTTTTTTTTTTGCCCGTTGAATCTTGTACTTGTAGACCACTTTCGATCAAATTTTTCTTAAGCATTGTTAATTTATATCCAATATTTTCACCACCAAATCATTAATTTATATCCAATATTTTCACCACCAAATCATTGCTTATCAACATTTTCCATTCCTCTAATCAATCACTCACAGTTTTCATCAATTAAATCCAAACTAATCAAATCAATAACATTTCTGAAAAGGAATTTTCTTTCTAAAACTTTATTGTACTTGATGAAAACTAAACAATTTAAGCACTTTTACTCTAGTTAATTTCTCTTCTTTTGTATGAATCTATAAAGAAATAAAAAATAAATTAATTAATTATATGAATTATTCAATANAAATATTATCTTCACACATCGATAATGTGTTCATGTCCCTCATGAACCAAATTACCCTTCTTCCGTTGACATGCTTCACTCATTTCTTTCTTGGGTAAGTATGATCAACTCTTCTGGATTTCAGGACCGTCTGTTAGATCACCTTTGAATAGAGAGGTTCATAAGTTCATTAGGACTTTTTTTGTGGGGTCGGACCCCCGATAGGTGTGTTGGTGGACTAGCTCCACCTGGACGTTGTACGTTGTGTAGGCCCCGCACTGAGTCCTCGTTTTGTCTTTTCCTCGTAACATTTTGGTTTAGTTTGCTGCTTGCAAATTGAGCCAATTGTTTCGCCTTTTAATCGTTTGTTTAATTTAATTAAATATCTTAATATTATAATNGGTCCTCGTTGTCTTTTCCTAGTATCTTTTTGGTTTAGTTTGCTACCTGCAAATTGAGCCAATTGTTTCGCCTTTTAATCGTTTGTTTAATTTAATTAAATATCTTAATATTATAATTGCTAAGAAAATGATAAATTTGAAAAACACCTCTTAAAACCCACAAAATAAAGACAATTAATAATAAAGAAAATGCGTACCCAGTTCACAGACTGACCTTTGTTTTTTTAGTGTCCGCACTAAAATGGTAAGGTATTGGCCGATACTGACCCTCAGAGCTTTCTTTCTGAAGCTGCTACGATGGAGTGCCCAACTCTTACTTTCTCCTGCAACTTGCCCAACGGCCGAGAGGCCCGCAATATTGCCCCTAAGATCAAATTTGGAGCTGGATTTGATGAGTTGGAGGTCGTACTTGGAAAAGCTCTATTCGTCGTCATGAAAGTCACTCCTCCTGAAGTTCAGGAACCTTCTGTCGGGTTTGACTTGAACTGCCCCCAAGACTTTCCTGCTTATAAGAAAACGTAGACTGTCACTGCCTCAACGTCCGTTAAGTCAGTCGTCCCTTCGTCCTTCCGTTCGAGAGTAGTTACACCTACTGCAGTTGGATTCACTGTTACTGTGCCCGTCGTACCTGCTGCTAAAGGAAAGGAAGTCTTGATTGAAGAGGATTCAGTTGATGCGTTTACTGCCCCGCCGTCAGTTTTCGAGACTGGTTCCAGTTCAAGGACCGTGCCGCCGACTACGTCACAAAGAAGGAATCGTAGTCGGAAGATTCAGAGGGCCACTAGGGCCCAGGCTACAGAGATAGCCCCAGTTGATGAGATTCCTCAACAGGAGGAACTCGAAATGATTGAGACTTCTCCTCTCCTACGTGGAAGTAGATTTCATCCGTTGATAAATACGTCCGGGGATGAGAGTGTTCACAGGATCGCCTCTGCTTTACCATTACTTCATGGTCGTGGTGAGGGGAGGGATAAGCTCACTCCTATCACCAGAGTTCGTACAGTGTTTGAAAGATTGGCTGCCAAAGAGGAGTGCAGTGTCGCTAAGTTGCTTAAGCGGATGGGATGCGCCGTTTCGCCCCAAATGAAGAAGGAAATCTTGAAGAATGTCAGACATATCCGCCAACATCAAAGATCAGCTGAAGTACCTCCAGCCCGTATTCCAGTCAGATTTCGCCTTGGAAACCGAGTCAGCACTGCTGCTGTCATCACAGATAACACACCTGTTGCGCTGAGGCCCGTAGGACGTCGACCAGTTAAGTCGCGTTTAGGCCAGAGAATACCGCCTACCGTCGTCCACAAAGATTTCCCAAGGAAAGATAAATGGAAGAGGTCGCCCGATGACGTACTTGGTCTGCACCGTAGGGAGCATGCCTCTCTTCGACACACCGATGCCTCTACCGAGAAGCTTCATTTAAGGCATCGTGTCGGAAAAGAGGGTGTGGGTACATAAGGTTGCTGCACCAGTGTCTTCTGGTAAGCCCGTGGGGCAGACTTGTGCAATAAAGCAGAGATCTGAAATACCCAGCGTTGTCACAGCAATTGATAGTGGGGTGAATGAGCAAGTAGAGGATGTTCAGCAGAATCCTTCGGATCTCAAGATAGTACGAGAATCAGTAATTGAAGAAAAGGTCGAGAGGCGGAGGACTGAGATTTCTGAGTTAGCCAGAGAGCACGGAGTCCTCATGGATGATGAAAATGAAGACTTTGAAGGTTACCTCGAGGAAGACTTCATGGATATTCATGTCATCGAAACTAGAGCCACTTCTTCTGCGCGCGATGCCCAACCACTTGTGGAAGGGAACGCCGCGGATGAGATGCGTAAGGCTATCTTCCTAAAAGACGACGAAATCAACCAAATGAAGAAAAGAATGGAGGAGATGGTTGCTGCCATGACTGCAATGGTTGCAACTCAGGGACAGTCTCAACCACAACAGGTAGCCTCTCCAGAAGTTAATCAACCAGAAATTATACAGATCGTAGATGAAAGGAGGGTAGTTGCCTCAGCTAACAGAGATGATCAACAAAAGAGAGACTCTGCTCAAAGTGTCATTCCAGAAAGGGAATTTAAACAAATGGTCGAGCAGGTTCGGGAGGCCTGAACCCAGTCTAAGGGTGGTGCATTGGTTTTAAAGGGTAGACCCTATCCGGAGGAATTCGATGCCGTACCCTACCCTAAGGGTTTTGTGTCACCAAACTATAAGATATTTGACGGGACTGGAAATCCCAGACAGCATATAACACATTTTCGAGCAAGTTGTGGCAATATCGGGGGTAGTGAAGCATTGTTTTTTCGTCAGTTTGTCAGCAGCTTATCAGGGATAGCTTTTGATTGGTATGTCGAGTTGCCCAACGGATCAGTGAAAACATTCGCCGAGTTAGAACAGTTGTTTGTGAAAAGATTTGCTGGAGCACGACACCACGTCTCTATTGGGGATCTGGTGACAGAAAAACAAAAACCTAATGAGACTTTAGTGGATTATATTTTCAGGTGGAGAAACATTAGCATGAAGTGTGAGCCCCAGCTACAGGAACACCATGCGATTGAGATTTTACTCAAGTGCATACATGGGCCAGTAGCTTTCATGCTCAAAGGACTCACCATCAAATCCTTCGAGAAGCTACTTAGCAAAGCTAGCAATCTGCAAGAAGAAATCAAGCATATGGATTCTCATGAGAAAACCGATAAGTCCAAGATAACCAGGATGTTCAAAAAGAAGTCCGGGACAATAGCAATGGTCGATAAAGGAAAGCAGCCGATGAGGATTCAGGTCGAGCAGTCTCATCAGAGTTCCTCACAGCAGTCGCAGCATGTCCAACTGCCGCATGTCCAGCCGCAGCATCAGCAGGTTCAGCAGTTTGGTCAGTCTGGTCAGCATTCATACCAGAGGAGATCGTACAGAGCAGATGGTAGACAGGGTCCGTCATTTGCAGAACGTATGAGTAAGGTATATTCTTTCAAGGACGAAGCCGTGTCAAAGATGTTCAGAAGTTTAATGAAGAAGCCAGAGTTCAAATTGTCAGAGCCAAGAAAACCGGAAGATGCTGATAAGAAGGATCAGCCTAACTACTGTCCGTACCACAGACTTATCGGACATACCATAGAAAGTTGTTTCAATTTTAAGGATTGGCTTGAGAGGAATCTCAAAGAAGGGAATATAACGATTCCGAAAGAATATTTANTGGATTTGATGAGTTGGAGGTCGTACTTGGAAAAGCTCCATTCGTCGTTATGAAAGTCACTCCTGAAGTTCAGGAACCTTCTGCCGGGTTTGACTTGAACTGCCACCAGGACTTCCCTTCTTATAAGAAAACGAAGACCGTCACTGCCCCAACGTCCGTTAAGTCAGTCGTCTAGATTCAGTTGATGTGTTTACTGCCCCGCCGTTAGTTTTCGAGACTGATTCCAGTTCAAGGACCGTGCCGCCGACTAGGTCACAAAGAAGGAATTGTAGTCGGAAGATTCAGAGGGCCACAAGGGCCCAGGCTACAGAGATAGCCCCAGTTGATGAGATTCCTCAACAGGAGGAACTTGAATTGATTGAGACATCTCCTCTCCTACGTGGAAGTATATTTCATCAGTTGATAAATACCTCCGGGGATGAGAGTGTTCACAGGATTGCATCTGCTTTACCATTACTTCATGGTCGTGGTGAGGGGAGGGATAAGCCCTCTCCTATCACCAGAGTTCGTACAGTGTTTGAAAGATTGGCTGCCAAAGAGGAGTGCAGTGCGCTGAGTTGCTTAAGCGAATGGGATGCGCCGTTTCGCCCCAAATGAAGAAGAAAATCTTGAAGAATGTCAGGTCTGTCCGCCAACATCAGAGATCAGCTGAAGTACCTCCAGCCCGTATTCCAGTCAGATTTCGCCTTGGAGACCGAGTCTGTACTGCTGCTATCAAAGATAGCGCACCTGTTGCGCTGAGGCCCGTAGGACGTCGACCAGTTAAGTCGCGTTTAGGCCCGAGAATACCGCCTACCGTCGTCCACAAAGATTTCCCAAGGAAAAATAAAGGGAAGAGGTCGCCCGATGACGTACTTGGTCTGCACCGTAGGGAGCATGCCTCTCTTCGACACACCGATGCCTCTACCGAGAAGCTTTATCTTAAGGCATCAACGTCGGAAAAGAGGGTGTGGGTACCTAAGGTTGCTGCACCAGTGCCTTCTGTTAAACCCGTGGGACAGACTTGTGGAATAAAACAGAGATCTGAAATATCTAGCGTTGTCACAACAATTGATCGTGGGGTGAACGAGCAAATAGAGAATGTTCAGCAGAATCCTCCGGATCTCAAGATAATACGAGAATCAGTAATTGAAGAAAAGGTCAGAGGCTGAGGACCGAGATTTCTGAGTTAGCCAGAGAGCACGTAGTCCTCATGGATGATGAAAATGAAGACTTCGAAGGTTACCTCGAGGAAGACTTCATGGATATTCATGTCATCGGAACTAGAGCCACTTCTTCTACTCGCGATGCCCAACCACTTGTGGAAGGGAACACCGTGGATGAGCTGCGTAGGGCTATCTTCCTGAAAGACGAAGAAATCAATCAAATGAAGAAAAGAATGGAGGAGATGACTGCCGCCATGACTGCAATGGCTGCAACTCAGGGACAGTCTCAACCACAACAGGTAGCCTCTCCAGAAGTTAATCAACCAGAAATTATACAGATCGTAGATGAAAGAAGGGAAGTTGCCTCAGCTAACAGAGATGATCAACAAAAGTAAGACTCTGCTCAAAGCGTCATTCCAGAAAGGGAATTTAAACAAATGGTCGAGCAGGTTCGGGAGGCCTTATCCCAGTCTAAGGGTGGTGCATTGGTTTTAAAGGGTAGACCCTACCTGGAGGAATTCGATGTTGTACCCTACCCTAAGGGTTTTGTGTCACCGAACTATAAGATATTTGACGGGACTGGAAATTTCAGGCAGCATATAACACATTTTCGAGCAAGTTGTGGCAATACCGGGGGTAGTGAAGCATTGCTTTTTCGTCAGTTTGTCTGCAGCTTATCAGGGATAGCTTTTGATTGGTATGCCGAGTTGCCCAACGGATCAGTGAAGCATTCTCCGAGTTAGAACAGTTGTTTGTGAAGAGATTTGCTGGAGCACAACACCACGTCTCTATTGGGGATCTTGTGACAGAAAAACAAAAACTTAATGAGACTTTAGTGGATTATATTTTGAGGTGGAGAAACCTTAGCATGAAGTGTGAGCCCCAGCTACAGGAACACCATGCGATTGAGATTTTGCTCAAGAGCATACATGGGCCAGTAGCTTTCATGCGCAAAGGACTCACCATCAAATTCTTCGAGAAGCTACTTAGCAAGGCTAGCAATCTGCAAGAAGAAGTCAAACATATGGATTCTCATGAGAAAACCGATAAGTCCAAGATAACCAGGATGTTCGAAAAGAAGTCCGGGACAGTAGCAATGGTCGATAAAGGAAAGCAGCCAATGAAGATTCAGATCGAGCAGTCTCATCAGAGTTCCGCACAGCAGTCGCAACATGTCAAGCCGCAGCATCAGCAGGTTCAGCAGTCTGGTCAGTCTGGTCAGCAGTCATACCAGAGGGATCGTACAGAGCAGATGGTAGACAAGGTCCGTCATTTGCAGAGCGTATGAGTAAGGTATATTCTTTCAAGGACGAAGCCGTGTCAAAAATGTTCATAAGTTTAATGAAGAAGCCAGAGTTCAAATTGCCAGAGCCAAGAAAACCGAAAGATGCTGATAAGAAGGATCAACCTAATTACTGTCCGTACCACAGACTCATCGGACATACCATAGAAGGTTGTTTCAGTTTTAAGGATTGGCTTGAGAGGAATCTCAAAGAAGGGAATATAACGATTCCGAAAGAATATTTAAGAAAAACTTGAAAATAGTTCCATAAATATGATTTCGGTTGAGTCAATCGCTCCGATGGATCCGTATGCAAATGAGAATGGTTGGAAGACAGCTTGGAGCAGATCATCCAAGAAGATACTTGACCAGATTCAGATCGCATCAGCACAAACCGCCATTCAGAATCTTCGACCTGCCAAGCCAAAGATGAAGATTACGCTAGAGAAATCGCCGCAACCAGAGAAGAAGAGAGATGAGATCGTGCACGAGATGAAGACCGATAGCGCGAGGGGTAGGATAGGGGCTGCCTCTGTTAGATTGGTTGTTTCGGATTCGGGGGAGAAATTCCTCGAACCACTGACTGTGTATGACTATCTTTTTGCCCCTGTGGGGTCTTTTGAATATAACGATTACGATTTCGGCTACGTTTTGACTGATTCTAGCGATATCGTAACTGTTAACGGACAATCTAACCTCGATTTCGATTCCCAAAATGATCCTCAAATCATACTTAAGTCCGGTGAACGTGTTAACGAAAACGACGGAGATATCGACAACACCGGTTATTACAGTTCCTGGAGTGAGGAGCCAGTCCTCGAGTGTCAAGGAACACCAGTAGCAATTAATTTGGACTTTTCAGATTCAGAATCAACACCAGAAGAATCGATTACAACGCTAAAAGAGGAAGAGATTACAAAAGTATATTTGAGAAGAGGAAAAGTGTTACCCTCAGAGACATCTTTAATGGAAAAAGGGAAGCAAGCAGTTGCTTCAAGCGAGCCACCTCCAGCAATGGAAGAGACACAGATTCAGGAGGAAACTGGATGTTCAAGCAAAGTGGATTACAACGTACTAGCACATCTCAGGAAGTTGTCAGCCAAACTAAGTATTTTCGATGCTCTGATCCTGTCAAAGGAGATGAGAGAATCTCTGGTCAAGGCTCCACTTGATCCGGAAATTTGCTTAGCTCAGTTGGCTAGCACGTCCTCGGATGAGGTTTGTTCGTTGAAAGATCAACCTGGAGTAACTTTCANATCAGAGAAAAAGAGACATGAGATTGTGCACGAGACAAAGACCGATAGCGCGAAGGGTAGGATAGGGGCTGCCTCGGTTAGACTGGTTGTTTCGGATTCGGGGGAGAAATTCCTCGAACCACTAACTGTGTATGACTATCTCTTTGCCCCTATGGGGTCTTTTGAATATAACGATTACGATTTCGGCTACGTTTTGACTGTTTCTAGCGATTTCGTGACTGTTAACGACCAATCTAACCTCGATTTTCAAAATGATCCTCAAATCATACCTGAGTCCGATGAACGCGTTAACGGAAACGACGGAGATATCGAAATGATCCTCAAATCATAACTTAAGTCCGGTGAACGTGCTAACGGAAACGACGAAGATATCGACAACACCGGTTATTACAGTTCCGGGAGTGAGGAGCCAGTCCTCGAGTGTCAAGGAACACCAGCAGCAATCAATTTGGACTTTTCAGATTCAGAATCGACACCAGAAGAATCGATTAAAACACTAAAAGAGGAAGAGATTACAGAAGTATATTTGAGAAGAGGAAAAATGTTACCCTCAGGGACATCTCTAATGGAAAAAGGGAAGCAAGCAGTTGCTTCAAGCGAGCCACCTCCAGCAATGGAAGAGACAGATTCGAGAGGAAACTGGAAGTTCAAGCAAAGTGGATTACAACGTACTAGCACATCTCAGGAAATTGTCAGCCAAACTAAGTATTTTCGATGCCTGATCCTGTCAAAGGAGATGAGAGAATCTCGGGTCAAGGCTCTACTTGATCCGGAAATTTGCTTAGCTAAGTTGGCTAGCACGTCCTCGGATGAGATTTATTCGTTGAAGGATCAGCCTGGAGTAACTTTCACAGATCAGGATTTGTTGCTGGATACTACTGACCACAATAGACCACTCTACATTTCTGTCAACATCGGCAGATTTGTGTTATCTAGAGCTTTGGTAGATCCGGGAGCATCACTCAACTTAATGAGTCTACGGACGTTAGCATATTTGGGACGTTCAAGAGCTCATTCCCGATAAAATGATGTTAAGAGGATTCAATCAGAAAGAGGAAAGAGCTCTTAGGTCGATTACACTATTGATGAAGGTAGGAGAGCTAGTAACAACCGCTAAATTTCATATCATCGACGCAGAAACTTCGTTCAATGCTTTGCTTGGTCGACCGTGGATTCACGAGCATAACATGGTTNCTCGGCAGATTTGTGTTATCCAGAGTTTTGGTAGATCCGGGAGCTTCACTCAATATAATGAGTCTACGGACTTTAGCATATTTGTACTTCGACGTTCAGGAGCTCATCCCCGATAAAATGATGTTAAGAGGATTCAATCAGAAAGGCGAAAGAGCTCTTGAGTCGATTACACTACTAATGAAGGAAGGAGAGCTAGTAACAACCGCTAAATTCCATATCATCGACGCGGAAGTTTCGTTCAATGCTTTACTTGGTCGACCGTGGATTCACGAGCATAACATGATTCCGTCATCTCTGCATCAGTGTATCAAGTATTGTAAAGAAGGACAAGAGAATTACATCAAAGGTGATTTACAACCGTTTTCAATTCATGAAGTAGGCATCCACGAGGACGCCACCTATTATGTTCCTCCGAAGAAGACAGTCTTTTCTCGAGAAGTTGTGCCACATAAGATGGAAGATCCAAGAGGATCACAAGAGCAAGATTATTCAGCTCCGCTTCAACAATCCACTGCCACTCCTCCGCAATGAGCTGGTAGGGGTTCTTTTACCCCATGGACCCGAGATCGAGGCCGGGGACGCGGGCGAGGAAGAACCAACACGACTGTTGAATGGACTAAGCCGACCATCAGCATTGATATGGAAGAAAGTTCTGACAAAGGAAAGTCGGATGAAGAAGCGATGGTGACAAAACAAAATAAGCCACAGTTCGAAATTTCTTTGGAAGACATCGAGAAAAGCGAATATGAATCGATGTATGATTGGATTAACCANGCCGATACCAGAGTTAATGGTCGACATTGCGTCAACACACGAGATTTTGTCCTTTATGGATGGATCGTCAGGGTATAATCAGATCAAGATGACTCCAGAGGACGCAACACTTACAGCTTTCAGGACGCCTATCGGAATCTTTTGCTACACAGTGATGCCATTTGGGCTGAAGAACGCTGGAGCAATTTATCAACGAGCTATGACGAGGATCTTTGATGATCTCATCCACAACTAAGTGGAGTGCTACGTGGATGACCTGGTCGTCAAAAGCAAGCAACGAATAAGTCACTAGTATGATTTGAGGATCGTGTTTGAACGATTACGACAATACAATCTTAAAATGAATCCCTTAAAAGGCGCCTTTGGTGTCACCTCCAGGAAATTTTTAGGATTCGTTGTCCGTTATCGGAAAATCGAGATCGATCCAGATAAGATTAAAGCTATCGTGGAAATGCCTCTTCCCAAAACCTCGAAACAACTACGTTCCTTTCAAGGGAAATTGACTTACCTAAGACGCTTTATTTCTAATCTTTCAGGTAGGTGTCAGCCATTTTCGGTATTAATTAAAAAGGACGCCAAATTCGTTTGGGAAGAGAAATGTCAGCGGGCTTTTGAGGACGTTAAGCGATATCTAATGACACATCCTGTTTTGGCAGCCCATATCCCGGGAAAACCATTGATACTTTATACCGCGGTATTAGACGACTATCTCGGAGCCCTGTTGCTCAGGTCAATGACGAGGGTAGGGAAAACGCACTCTACTGCTTGAGTCGACGTCTAATACCGACGGAGGTAAAGTATCCTCCTACTGAGAAACATTGTCTAGCTTTAATCTTCGCCGCCCAGAAGCTTAGACATTACATGCTTTTTCATAGGGTCACCTTTATTTCGAAAGTTAATCCGTTGCAATATTTGATGACCCGACCAACACTTTCTTGACGTTTAGCAAGGTGGTCGATGATTTTATTGCAATTCGATATAACATTTGTTCCCCTTCGCACTATTAAGGGACAGATTTTAGCAGATTTCCTCGCAGCACACCCACTCCCAGCTGGGTCCCCTCTCGATGATGAGCTACCAGATGAACAGATACTACAAACAGAACCGTCCAGTACTCGACTTTGGGAAATGTATTTTGATGGGGTTTCGTCGGCCAGGAAGAATAAAGGTTTACAAACAGTCATACCGGGTAAAGCAGAAATTAGTTTGATTTTCGTCACGCCGAACCAAAGAGTGTTAAGATTTTCTTACCACTTGACAGAGCCATGCACGAATAATGAAGCAGAGTATGAAGACTTGATTACTGGATTGGATTTGATAATCTCGATGGATATAACGGACATTGCTATTTATGGCGATTCACAACTCGTTATTCAACAGATCGCCGGACAGTATAGGATCTTAAAACCGAGATTGACAGAATACCATCAGTGTGCGATGAAGTTGTTGGAACAGATTCCAAGCGTAACTTTATACCTGATTCCTCGAGGAAACAACGCGCAGGCTGACGCTCTAGCAAAACTTACTAAGGAAATGACGTGTCCACCGGAGGATTACGTCGACATTACAGTACATGGACGTCAGATTTTGTCACAGATTGACATCGACAGTTTGCACAGACTCGGAAAGGAAGAAGGAATAGTAGCTACAGTGACAGACAATCTCAAGGACTGGCGCATGCCTTTAATAGAGTATTTGCAAACGGGAAAATTGCCAGAAGATAAGTCAACCGCATATCATATCACGAAAAGAGCTTTGTCATATGCCTTGGTAGATAATGTCCTCTACAGGAGATCGTTTGATCAGATGTGGTTGAGATGCCTGAG
>JXCR01129639.1:53780-68628 GCA_002079205.1 Phalaenopsis hybrid cultivar
TGGCTTCGCCTTCTGTGGGCAGGGGGCGTGTCCTTTTCCTTCGTGGCCCGATTCGAGTGTCGTGGGTCGTGGGTGTGATCTCTTCTCTGTTCTCCTCTCGTCTCTGCCTATAAGGGTAGTTTTTTTGGATTTTTAGGAGGTTGTTGAAAAGGTTGGCAAAAAAAGGAGAATAGGAATTCTCGATTGTGAGGAGATTGAAGAGGGAATTTTTGTGAGAGCACTTCTTTGGGGCGAACTCTTGTGTTGCAGGGCTTTACTTTGGGATTCTTGAGGTACTCTTCTTTCCCCCCTTCTGTGGTGCCTCGTTGCCTTTCGATTTTCCCTCTGCCGAGACTTCGACCTTGTCTCTGTTGGATGATACAGTATGCTAGTTCTCTTTACTTTCATATATTTTGAGGGATTCACTTTAAAAGCATGTGAAGGATAGGAGTATGAGCATGTTTTAGGAAGTTTGATTTGGTTATTTGCTTCAACTAGGGATTGCATCTTACTGTTTTATGCATGTTTGGGGGCTCGGTTTTGGCTTCCTGTGGCACTCCTCGGTTTGAAATATATGTTATGAGAAAATCTATTTAATTTAGAAAGGATTATGGCTTGTTCTGAGGGCTTGGTTTAGCTCATCGTGAAGTTCCTCTCCTGATCTGATATCTGTTGAAGTAATTTCATTCTTGGGACATTTAAATATGCAGGCTGTTCCTTGGACTTAAAATGGCTAGAACTTCTTTTTATATATATATATACATAAAAATCCGGATTTTAACACTGTCGGCCTTGGCTTTGGTTTTGATTGAGCTCGTTTTGGCTTTGGTTGGGGACTAGCTTTGGCTTTGTCTCTAGTTGAGGGCTGCTTTTGGCTTTGTTTCTTGTTGAGCTCGGTTTGGCTCTGGTTAGGGGCTAGCTTTGGCTTTGTGTCTAGTTGAGGGCTGGTTTTGGCTTTGTTTCTTGTTGAGCTGGGTTTGGCTCTGGTTGGGGGCTAACTTTGGCTTTGGCTCTAGTTGGGGGCTAACTTTGGCTTTGTCTCTAGTTGAGGGCTGGTTTTGGCTTTGTTTCTTGTTGAGCTCGGTTTGGCTCTGGTTGGGGGCTAGCTTTAGCTTTGTCTCTAGTTGAGGGCTGGTTTTGGCTTTGTTTCTTTTTGAGCTCGGTTTGGCTCTGGTTGGGGTCTAGCTTTCGCTTTGTCTCTAGTTGAGGGCTAGCTTTGGCTTTGTCTCTAGTTGAAGGCTGGTTTTGGCTTTGTTTCTTGTTGAGCTCGGTTTGGCTCTGGTTGGGGGCTAGTTTTGACTTTAGCTTTAGTGGGGGCTGTGTTTGCTTGTTTTAACCTTGATGAGCTCAGTTTTGGCTTTGTTTCTTGTTGGGCTCGGTTTGGCTTTGATTGAGGGCTTTACCCGTGGAATGGAAGGGGAGTTGGCTTTGCTGGCTTTGGTTCCTACTCCGTACCCGTGAGGTCTATTGCAGGTCTTTGGGTTTGATTTGGTTTTCCCTGCTAGGCTTGGATTGTCTTGAGAGTTATGGATGAATCAAGTTTGTCATCCCAAAAATTATAATTATTTCAGTTATCCTTTCAATTTGTCAGGGAAGCATAATTGCCTTTGGTGGTCCTTTTGTTTGCTTTGGTCGTGACCCCCCTTTGTGCTTTGGATGGCCTCTGGTCGTGGGCTTTTGTCGCTGTTCTTTGCTGCCTTAAACCGTGAGCTTTATTAGTTCTTTTGGGCCCCCTTTGTTGCCTTAACTATAAGCCTTACCTGTTGTCTTTTAAGTTGCCTTTGGTCATGGGCCTTGTGGGTTGTTTCCTCTTCTCTGCTGACCCTGACCGTGAGTCCTACCTGCTGTTCATCTCTTTGTGGTGATCCCGATCGTGAGCATTTATGTGATTTGATGGGAAGATTTCTGTGCTTATTTGATATGTGATGTTATGGATTAAGTTGGAAGTCAGAAGATTTTGATATCAACTTTAGGATTTGGGGAGGATTTGCGAGCTTTATTTGGGAGAGTATTTGGTTGATTTGATTAATCCTGCGTTCTCGGGGTTTGNGTTTGGTCGTGAACCCCCTTTGTGCTTTGGATGGCCTTTGGTCGTGGGCCTTTGTGACTGTTCTTTGTTGCCTTAAACCGTGAGCTTTATTAGTTCTTTTGGGCCCCCTTTGTTGCCTTAACTATAAGCGTTACCTGTTGTCTTTTAAGTTGCCCTTGGTTATGGGCCTTGTGGGCTGTTTCCTCTTCTCTGCTGACCCTGACCGTGAGTCCTACCTGCTGTTCATCTCTTTGTGATGATCTCGATCGTGAGCATTTATGTGATTTGATGGGAAGATTTCTGTGCTTATTTGATTTATGAAGTTATGGATTGAGTTGAAAGTTAGAGAATTTTGATATCAACTTTGAGATCCGGGGAGGATTTGCAAGCTTTATTTGGGAGAGCATTTGGTTTATTTGATTAATCTTGTGTTCTTGGGGTTTGGAGAATCAATGCGAAGGGATATTTTATGTTTGTTAGGAAAGACCTTGGACCCTACTTTTCCAGATCTTTTCGATAGGAGTTTTTGAGAACTGATCCAGTCTCCTTTTCGTTGTTTTAGATGGATCAACCCCATTTTGTTCTTTTATTTCCTTGCTTCTTGGTTCGGTTTTCGACGCTTATGTCCGTGCATAAGTGTCCACGTATAGCCTTTTGCTATACGTGAAACCATCAAGCAAGGTCGCAAGTAGTCGTTTTGGGGCGTAAGGTGTTGATGATAAAGGCGAACCCGAAGATAGATCAGAGAGATGCCCTATCCTATAACATCAAGATCCAGACATTTGATTAACAATAGGATATGATATCCTTCACCGACATAAGTCTAGCGGGAGGTGGCTCGAACCTCCTCTCAAGAGACATTTGATGAAGAATAGAATATGATATTCTTCACCGACATAAGTCTAGCTGTAGTCGGCTCGAACCTCCTTAGGAAGTGGGCAGTCCTATGCCTGGTAGCGTAATCGACTCGTGGACAACAAAGATTTCTAATAAAAAAAAGAGATAAGTTTTGATAAATCATTTTCAAACGAAAACACACTTTTCTAAGAAACAAATTGATAACTCCTCTTTGCATGTCTAAGAATTTGTGTGTATGTCAAAAACATGAATTTTAAAAATACGTTTTAGAATTGGTTGTCCACCTGGCGAATACCTGTTTAGGCAGGGAAATAGCCCCTTAGGTGAGGTTCAAGACACACTTCTAGAGGAGTAACAGGTTCTATATATTCGGGTGACCGAGTAGCCTTCGTGGATCCTCGAGAATAAATAAGCTGAGCCTAGTCCCATACGAGTGCTTGCGGTCCCCCTCATCCGAATTTTCTTTTTGTTTTATCGAAGTTTTGGGGCGAGACACTCGTATTACTTTTCTTTTCTTTTGGAATTTCTCCAGGAGTTTTGAGGATTTTCTTTTACTTGAGTCTTTTTCGTCGAGTCTCTCGAGTTTCTTCCATTTTCTTCGGATTTCCTGGATGACGTTTTCCTCCGGACTTTGTTTTTTTAAGGTGCATTTAGGTTTGCTATGCTTAAGGAACATCTGATCTCACAGACGTCATGTTTGCTTTATATTTTATAGCACTTAATTTTCTTGTTTCTACCTGCTGTTGTTCTTCCTGTATAGCATGTCATATTACTCCTGTTTCTACTTGCTACTGTTCTCCCTGTATAGCATGTTATACTTGTCTTGTTTCTACCTGCTACTGTTCTTCATGTATAGCATGTTGTACTGTTCATGTTTTTGCTTACTACTGTTCCACTTGCATGCTACTATTCGTTCCTGCATCGCACGCTTTACATTTTATAACTTTAAAAATGTTTACCTTTTTTTTTTTTTTACATAGGATGTTTAGAGAACTACAACTATAGGGTCGTTTGATTTGACTCTACAACTATAGGGTCATTTTCAATAGCAGAACATGTCTTCCTCAGCAAAACTAGTCCTTTTCTTAGAAATTAAACAACAATCCATAGGATTTCGAGGTCGTTTGCCTAGCGCAACGTAAATCCTCCACATTTTCTTTAGGCATTCGTATAGCTCTGCTGTACGATTTGAGCCCTAACTCGTTCTAGGTTCCGAGGTTGTCGTCCGATACGACGTAAACTCTCATATCTTCTAGGCAATTTGTGTGACATTGTCACGCAAATATAAACCTTAATTAAATAAAATTGGGAGGATGAAACATGTTTCTTAGTTTATTTGATCGAGCTTCATCCTCAAGTCTTGTGTTTATCCCTCGGTGTAGATACATGATTTGAGGTTGAGTGCTCTTTCATTTAAACTGTGAAAAATATGAGGTCAGTTTGATTTTATATTTTTCTAAAAATTATATATATATATATATATATATATATATATATATATATATATATATATATATATATATATNCCAAACTTCCTTCAAACTTTCTTTTAGTGTCGACACCAAGTCATGAAGATTAGTTAAATTATGATTTTGTTGATATTGTGAAAATTTGGTAAGTGAGTCTACTTTTAACCCATTGCATTTCAATCATCCAATGCATTCATTAAGGATCAAAATTACTCATCCCCAATGGTTAATCCTAAATTTTGATCAAGACACCAAAATCTAAAATTACCTCTTTGCCCTTTGGGCTTTTCATCTTATAATTCTTCAAGCAAAATTCAAATGGCCTTGAAAATGTTTGAGTATCCCATTCATGGATCAATTAAACTATTAGGGAGGAGAGCATGATTTTTCAAAATTTGATTTAATTTAAAATAATTATTTTAACCCAAAAATAGGATTTTTCAATGTNGCAAGGCACCAAAATCTAAAATTACCTCTTTGCCCTTTGGGTCTTTCATCTTATAATTCTTCAAGCAAAATTCAAATGGTCTTGAAAATCTTTGAGTATCCCATTCATGGATCAATTAAACTATCAGGTTGTAGAGCATGATTTTTCAAAATTTGATTTAATTTAAAATAATTATTTTAACCCAAAAATAGGATTTTTCAATGTTAATTTATTTAATTAATCAAAGTGAAGTTTTAATTTATGGAAAAATTATTGGAGGTTTTCCTGGGTCAGAAGAATACTTATACAAAATTTTATGATTTTTGAATAATATTGTAATTATTATAATTATTTAAAGGTCATTTTCAATGATTATTTAAATACAAAAAAAAAATGTTTTAATCTTCAAAAATCACTTTTAAATATTTATTAAACCCCCATAAGTCCAAGAAACTAAGATGAACAGATTTTTATATTTTTATGATTTATTTTGAATTTATTATAATTATTTTAATGGAAAATGAGAAAAATGCATTTTTAGGCCTTTAGAATTTTTTTTTAATTTAGAAAAATCAAGAAAAATGTTTTAAGGTGTCTTAAGAGAGCAGGGAACAATTGGACACATTTTGAACTATTTTGTATTTTTGAGAATTTTGATTATTTTAATTATTTTTAATTCAAAATATATTATAAAAATAAAAAAATTTTACAAAAATGGTTTTATTTTTATTAAATGCCCCCTTGATCACAAGATACTCAGAAAACTATTTTTTATAATTTTTCTTATTTAATTTAATATAATTTATTCTGTGCAAAAATACTATTTTTACTTACAAAATTCACTTTAATGGTCAAATCAACCAAATTTAAAATTATTACAGTGAGTTGAAATGATTTTTATGAACAATGTGGAATTAATTTTGTCAATTTTTTATTTATATTTAATTTAAATAAATTAATAAAAGGTAAAAATATTTNATATGTTTTAATCTTCAAAAATCACTCTTAAATATTTATTAAACCCCCATAAGTCCCAGAAACTGAGATGAACAAATTTTTATATTTTTATGATTGATTTTGAATTTATTATTATTATTTTAATGGAAAATGAGAAAAATGCATTTTTAGGCCTTTAGAATTTTTTTTTTAATTTAGAAAAATCAAGAAAAATGTTTTAAGGTGTCTTAAGAGATCAGGGAACAATTTGACACATTTTGCACTATTTTGTATTTTTGAGAATTTTGATTATTTTAATTATTTTTAATTCAAAATATACTATAAAAATAAAATATTTTCACAAAAATGGTTTTATTTTTATTAAATGCCCCTAATCACAAGATACTCAGAAAACTATTTTTTATAGTTTTTCTAAGCTTATTTAATTTAATATAATTTATTCTGTGCAAAAATATTATTTTTACTTACAAAATCCACTTTAGTGGTCAAATCAACTAAATTTAAAATTCTTACAGTGAGTTGAAATGATTTTTATGAATAATGTGGAATTAATTTTGTCAAATTTTTATTTATATTTAATTTAAATAAATTAATAAAATGTTAAAATATTTAATTAATAGCAGAAATATACAAATTTTTTCAGACCATCACAATTCTTTTCCTAAGCTTCTCTGACCATAAGAAACCTAACAAAATTGATCCCGTAATTTTGTGAGGGATATTTTTGTTTATATGATTAAATAGAGCCAAAGTAGTCATTTAGGCTTGAAAATTAGGGTTAGAAGCACAGAGGTGCTCTCTGACTTTGAAAAAATCAAAGGAGATGCTCCCTATCATGAGAAATCAATCCTAAAAATTTCAAGTCGTGATAATTAGTATTTAATCATAATGAATTAAAATACCTCTGAGTATTTAATTTATTTAAAAATCATACACTTCACAAATAATTTTTAATTTTGGTCCACATTATTTTCTTCTGTTCACTGAGCAAGAAGTTATTTTTCTTTTATTTTTGTGATTTTTCTAGAGAAAGATATGGATTTTTTAAGATCATACATTAAAAATAATTCAAAAAATCCATATTTTCTTACTTAAACATGTGGCGCCACGTCAACCTACGACGACTCCGAACTCACATGCGGCGCTCCGCCATTCGACGTCGCCATCCACCTCAGCTGCCACGCGGCTCGCCTTTTCGCTCAATCTGTTCGTCCAACGCAATCTCATTCTTCCATGGAATAAACGAGCGATCGGACGACATCCGTTCATCGTCCCCAAATGACCAAACCCGTAAGCCGTTTACACTAAAATATTAAGATCTTCGTCTAGACTCAACCAAATCCTATGAGGTTTGTTTCTAAACCTTCATCTACTCAAGACGAACATATCTATACGGTTTACCAAGCATGAAGTCAAGCCATTACCTTTGTATGAGAGGGAAAGCCTCAATCAGATGGTTGTGGTTGCTTCGATTGGGTCCAACGAACCTCCAGATGAAATCTCAAGCCCTGGTGAATTGTCTACCTAGGTTTTCGATCAAACTCGATTTCAGGTGTTGGTCTAAAGCTAGGTTAGAGGCTGTTTGAGAGGGTGCTTTTATGCTGAATCAACTTCTCTCACTGTGGAGATGGTATGTGTACAGTTAATTGGAGTTTGATTCACTTTGGTGTAGTGGAAAAGAATGTCATGATTTTGAGCTCAAACTTGAACTCTTACAGAGGGAACCAGAGGAGGAAGATGGTTGGCTTGAGCTTAGGAATGCTTGGAGAGTCTCTGGTGAGATTTTGATAGTTTCCTCTAGGATTTTTGGTTAGCTCTTCCTTTGGCCATTGAGAAAGGTTGTTTAAATAGAGGGGCTTAGGGTGGAGCTCAGGGCTTCAATTTGGGTTCAATTAGGTGCTTATGTGGAGGGCTTCAAAATGCTAAATACAAATCAGAGTTGGACTAAATGGATGGGTGAAATTGGGTTTGAGTTAAAGCATCGGGGCTCTCGGTTTTGGTGTTTTCTGGCCACTAGGCCGGCCGGCAGGGCCAGGGGTGGTGGCCAGAGGAGTCAAGTGAGCCAGGGATGGTTAATTATGATTAACCCTTAATGTTTTGTCGTGATGGTAGAGATATCTTGGCTTAAACCCAAAAAATGGGATGAAATCCCTTAATTTAGGGAACCATGGGTTCATAGCCCACCTTGGCTAGTTTAGGTAGGTCTAGGCTGGTCACTAGGGTGTACTTAGTGGTTGTGGTGTCATTAATTTGGTCATTTGGATATGATTAGGTCAATTTTGGTGAAGGGGTTCAATTTGGGTTAAATTGGCTTGAAGTTGGGTTTGGGTTAGGCTAGCCAGGATATTGAGCCCAATTGATTGATCAATTTGGTGTAGATAATTGTCATGAAGAGTTTAGAAAAAAATTGTGGTGATTTTGAATTGATTTGGTGGGTCAATTTGAAGGAATTTGCACATTTGATGAATTTGGGTATGTTGGGCTAGACTTGGGCTTAGGTTGGACTAGAGTTAGGTTAAGTCCAAATTGATGGTTAAAAATGATCTAGGGGAATATCATGAAGTGTTCTCAACATCAATTGGGTGTCAATTTTGGGGTTTGGGCATTCAATTAGGTGACACTTGGGCATGTAGCTAAATTGTGGCAAATTTGGGAATTTCGAATTTGGGTTGAAATTGAGTGGAATTGAGGCTTGAGTAAGGCCAATTGAGGGCTCAATTTGATTATTATGAATGTTAGGAAAAGTTTGGAATCCAAATTGAGGCAATTAAGTGGAATATGGGGTTCAGTTGGGTGAGATTGGGTCATATGATCAAAATTGGGGGTTTTGGTTTAGATCAAAAGTGGACTCAAAGCACGGGTCAATTAATCTTGGATTTGGTTTAAAATGATCATAGACTTGATGAGTTTGAGTTTAGAATAAAAATTGGAGGGAATTGTGATCAAATTGATGGACATTTGAGATGAATTGGGGTAGTTGTATAATTTTGACCAATTTGGGGGTATTTTGGTAATTTTGACAATTTTGGGTGGTTTTGGGCAATTTGGTTGGTTTGAAATGACTTTTGAACAAATTTGGGTATTTTGGGTGAAATTGAGAATTTTGATCAAATTTAGGGTTGGAGGGTGTTTATGTAATTTGGGTAGATTTGGGGGGCAAAAGACCAATTTGGATATTTTGGTAAAATTGGGGTGTCAGCCACTTTATGTGAGTTATAGACCAATGGAATCCCCATTTGGGTCCTCTATGTACTGGTCCTAGCTAAATCTCAGCTTAGGGCTAGTGGGTCTAGGGGACTATCTACATGAGTCTTCCAAAGGATCGAGGGATCAAAGTCAACAAAGTTTGGGCTTAGGGTTATGAGTGAAAGTGTGTGAAAGTGAGTGCAAGTGAATGAACCAACTTTAGACCAACACCCACTCTAAGGCCAAGCAGTCCTATGGAGACTCACCTTGAGTTCTCCCATATTGACCCCACCTAATAAGTGCTAGAGGTTAGGACCAATATGTGGAACTTTAAGTTGAGAAAAGAATAGTATAGAGTTTCTAATGGTGAGGGTTCTTTTTTCTAGTCCTCTAGGAATAGTCAACAGAAAAGTTCTATGGCTAAACCCTAGGCTACTAAAAAGGAAAAACTAAACCTCAATCAAAAGTGAGGTCAACAATATCCAACAACCAAACTTCAATTCTTACATACTACTCGATTCACTTATGTTTACATATCTAACCCCTAAAGTTTGGTATGTAAACTCACATAGCTTAAAATCATACAACTATGCACAAAAAAAGAATATTTCGCCTCTAGGTGTTAAATAGGTGGATACATAAGGATTTTGTGGAATATATGAAGATCTTCCAACAATCTTCATAAGTGTGTCTTCACTTAAGTTGAATCTTAGATGTAGCCAGACAAGTTTTACTTGTGCTTGCTATTCATCACGGGATGTGATCTTTCACTACACAATTGGAGAGTGGGATTGCTTTTGCTGGCGCATATCAGATTGTAATGCTTCTTTGATATTGCATTGTATTAACATGAAACATCCTAGAGGGCCTGTGCATCTTCCTTGCAATTGTTGTTTGGGTAATATTTTGAAGCAGTTTTTGAGACTGTTTGGGAGTGTTTTAAGGACTATTTTGGGCACTTTCAATTGCTAATTTTGAGCAGTGTTTTGGGGCGTTTTGATTGGCTGATTTGAATCGATCTTTGCATTGTATTTAGGCGAATTTAAGGGCTGTTTTGGGGAGATTTATAGGTCCGTTTAGCGGCTTGTGGGCTGCACTTTTTCAGCCTGTTTGGTGGCTTGAGGGCTGTACTTTTTGGTTCCGTTTTGTGACTTTTGGGCTGCACTTTTTAGTTTCGTTTTATGGCTTTTGAGCTATGTTTTTTGAGTCTATTTGGTAGCTTTTGGGCTTCATTTTTTTTAATATTGAATTGGAGGACTTTCAGGCCGATCAAAACACTGTCTTGGAACAAACTTGAGCACTCTTCTCGAGAGTTTATTTAATTGCAATTGTTGAAAGAATTGAAGCACTTTTAGGACCAATTCACTTTCAGCTTCCTCCCTTTTTGGTTTGCTAGTTTTGGGGGTGGATCGATCTGTTTTTTTTCTTTTGTCTTGCTTCTTTCTCAATGGTTAAGTCAAAATGAGAATTTTTTATTTAATTATTTGAAAGACACATGAAATATTTGAGAATTAGTTGGAAAACATTTAATTGAAGCTAGAACTCCTTAAATCACTTTAAGCACAAGTTAAAGTGTAGGCTTCCTAGATGTTAGTGGCACAACCTAGGTGAGTCCATCTACCAAATTCTCAGTGTAGGCTTCCTAGATTTTAGGAGCACACAATAAGTGAGAGTCAATCTATCTAATTTTAAGTGTAGGATTTCTAGATTTTAGGAGCACACCTGAGGTGAGAGTTCATCTACCTAATTTTCAGTGTAGGCTTCATAGATTTTAAGAGCACACCCTGGGTGAGCGTTCATCTACCTAATTTTTTAATGAATAATAAAATTAAGCTTGGATATTATACTCAAATCCTCCTAGCAATTGGGGACATTTGTTAATGCCACATACGGATCACCGGACTAGAATAAGTCTAGAGTCTAGGTGGCGAGGGCAATGACGACATTGCTTATGTGTGCTTAAACGAGGGATACAGAGTGAGATTATTAGAATAATATCTCCTTCCTTAATGATCTTCAATAAGAGAGAGCAAATGACTGATGATACTATTCGCCGACTCTTGGCGGGATCGTTGTCCCTGACGCTTTTATGTTGTCAGTAGTTCTAGCACGATTAGAGTGACTAACTTGTGGACTACACGACTTTATAAAATATTTAGAAAAATAAAACAAAAATATTTTTTGCATGTTAAAAAGAACTCTGCATAAAAAAGACTTAAACAACAGCTTTTGCATGAAAATCAAAGAATTTTTCTATGAAAATTTATAAAGGTTCACGGCTAATCACTTGTATTGAGGTTAAGAACTGCTCTCCGTAGATTTATCGGGCTGGTAACTCTTATTCAAGATCGGGAAGCAAACGGTCCAGCTCTGAGCCCCCACTTCTACCAATGTCTTACACCCAGTCCTGATCTTTCATATGTGGCTAGGGGTTTTATTTGCTTGTGATTTCTATGAATCATTTTTTGACTTTCGTGCAGGGTTTTCTCGCCTTGTTTATTTTTCTTGCAAGTTTATTTGAATCTGTTGCAAATCATACCATGCTCGCAATATTACTCACGCAATAGTAGCAGATGCACAGCTACGCTTTTACAGTTTATGTACAACATTTTACTTTACTGCATTTTACTTTTCAAGAAATTTTTATTTACCTACAATTTGCTTGTTCTGAATGCAAAACCAACACTGAAAGAAAACAAAACCCAACATTGACACTAGAACTGTGAAACATAAACCACCAATCTCAAACACACAAACCCTGGAGCGATCACTACATGAGTTTGGAGCCAACTTTTTGGGCAGCACGGCGAGGAGCTTGGATCGAGTGACAAGATGATCATCTTCAACAATCTCTCTCCTTAGTCTAAATAACAATCCATCAGATATTATGCAAATGTAAGTCCCAAATAATAAAATTAATAAAATTAAACACCTAAATAACATCGTCTCCAAAACTCAGCCATACAATAAGATAGTTTGTGAAGTCACTGAGGTTTCTTTTCAGGATCTGTGACATCTTCTACCTCTTTCTTCCTTTGGACTCCTGAAAATAACTGTTTCTATTTGAGCTACTCCCACTTGATATTCCATATTCTACCGTGAAAACGTAAACTTTGATTTCTTGAAGACTAGTACTTCTGATTACTATCGAGAGTTTTCTCAAGTGATCCCCGCCATTTAGGATGTAATTAACTATAGAAGCTTGTCTCTATTGAGAATTTGAAACTCAGATAAAATAAATCCTATTTAATATTTATATTAAATAGGAAACTTGTCGGTCACATATAAAAAGGTTCGCAGGCCAAACGGATGTCACAAATCTCTTAGTTTACAGGATTGAGTCTTCCGCCGAGATATACACTCACATTTCGGAAATGTGTAGTATTCACGGTGTCATACACAATTATGCAAACTATTGGACAAATGAGATCCATTTGGTCTCATTTTTCAAAAATTAAAACACGCTACTTTTTAAACAAAAAAAGCCTACTATATTAAATTAAATTTCAAAATTATTTTCAATTGTAAAAGAAAGTTGACCGACATCTTCAAAGTTTGTTATCTGGCTCCGCTCCTAAAACTAGAAGAAGAGACAGAACTAAATTGACTCGTCCTTAGCTACTTGTCTTCTGCATGTCTTAATTTTTTTTTTTTTGAGTCTATCTGTATTTTTTTGTTTGGGTATTACTGTACTTGGTATCGTATGGGAAGGGTGCCTCTATTGGGTCCTCTTTTACAACCTTTATGTATCTTTTTTATTTCAATGTAATCAACCTTTAGGCTTTTCAATATATATATATATATATATATATNATTCCCGAACGCCTTCTCCTCCCTCTCGGGTACGCCTCGGTCGACCGCTAGCTCCGTTCGCCTCCCGCACATCCCGCCTCTGCGCTCACATCCCGTCTCTGCGATCCCCCTCCGCACTTCGCTCCTTCCTCCTCCTACTCGATCCCGATCGCCTCTTCCTCGCGCAACAAAACCCCGCTCATCTCCTCCCTGTACTGAAAACGCTCGCCTCCTACCTGCGACTCCCGCACTCGCCTGCTCGATCCCGTCTCCCGTACTCGTCTGGGTCGCTCGATCCCCCCGTATTCCGCACCGAAGCCGCAGAGTTCGATCCCGTCTCCCAGCCTTCGTCATCTCACTCGACCGGAGACCGACCCCATCAACTCGCCTTCTTCCTCNGCCGCCACCAATGAGCCGGTGTATATGCAAGATATATATATATATATGTATATATCACATTTTGGTAGACCAATTACGAGAAGCCAAATGAAGAAAATTAAAAACTTTAAAAAAGTTTCAAGTAATTACATGTATATTTAAGTTGTTTTAATTTTTTTTATGTATTTTGTGCAAATTATGTGATAGACATAGCGGTGGGATAGTTTGTGCGAACCTAAGAACCCCGCGCCACGGGAGATCGAACCCCCGACCCGAGGGTGTTACACAGAAGCCGCCACCAATGAGCCGGTGTATATGCAAGATATATATATATATATGTATATATCACATTTTGGTAGACCAATTACGAGAAGCCAAATGAAGAAAATTAAAAACTTTAAAAAAGTTTCAAGTAATTACATGTATATTTAAGTTGTTTTAATTTTTTTTAATGTATTTTGTGCAAACTATGTGATAGACATAGCGGTGGGATAGTTTGTGCGAACCTAAGTGTGGTTGGTTGTTTTGTGTGCTAATCATGGTTTCTCAAACCCCTATAGCCGGCCATAGTGGTGGGATAGTGGATAAGTTGCCATGTAATAGAATGGAGAGAGTGAATGAGTGAAAAAAGTGCATAATTACCAATGTAATGTGGTAAATAGGGTGTTATATGGATTTGTGTGTTGTGAATTCTATTTAAACGTGTTGTTTGGCATGAAATGTGATGTTATTTTATGAAAAATATTCCTAGAATTTGAGAGAAAAGAGGTACTTGTTGGCTTTTTTGAGAGCAATGGTTTGGTGATCACTACCCACTATGAGTTTGTTAAGTTCGATATTTTATATTATTTTTTATTCAAATTTTTCTGTAATTTCTTTTGGTAAAATGTTTAAGTGTTTTTTATGAATATTTTGAGTCACTTTGTTTTATTTTCTTTCCATATTTGGTCCATTAAATTCACAATTTTATTTTTATTACACATGCTGGCATGAATTCTATCCTACCTTTTTAGGATTTTGGCTTCATTTGGGTGACCTAATTTGCTTAGAGAAATATTAAAATTTTTCATAATTATTCTTCTTCACATTTTGAGTAATTTTCACACAAATTTCATTAAATTGTGTTTTTGTTTAGTCCAAAAGTCCAAAAATGAAATCATAATATTTCTATTTCAGAGCTTCCATCTTCTGTTTCTCCACTTCTTATTTGTCAAGAAAGTATAAAGTAAATAAAAAATCATAAAAAATTTTAGATCTAAATTATGTAATATTTTCACTCATTTCCAAGTGAAAATTTTAAATTCCCGTTTATATTTTAAAATTCGGAACAGAACTTAGAATATTGATTATATTTGTCTAGATTTGAATAAATTAACATTTCTCACTTACTCTCCTCATCAAATCTTGTCCAAACACCCCCATGTCGGTCAACTTTTTCGAGATTGATAGATTTGAAAATATGATATATGAAAATAATTTTTGAAATTTAATTTAATATAATAAATATATAGTTTAAGTTTTAAAAGTAGTATGTTTTAATTTTTTTTGAAAAAATGAGTCCCAATAGATCTCATTAGTCTAATAATTTGCATAATCGTACCTGACACCCTGAATACTACACATTCCAAGAGGAAAGTGTAGACCCCGATAATAGGCCCAATCCTGCAAACTAAGAGATTTGTGATATCCATTTGGTCTGCGAACCTTTTATATATGACCGACAAATTCCCCTATTTAATACAAAGATTAAATATGGTTTATTTTACCTGGGTT
>JXCR01129639.1:83015-110818 GCA_002079205.1 Phalaenopsis hybrid cultivar
CGAAGGAGAATCGAAGCAGCTGTGCGGGATTTATCGTGAGGGAGAGAGGCGAGCGGGGCTCTTCAGCGCAGAGGAAGAGATGGCGGAGGCGAGCGGCTATGGCCTTGATATAGAGAGGAATAGGTGCGGAGGGCGAAGGAGAATCGAAGCAGCTGTGCGGGATTTATCGTGAGGGAGAGAGGCGAGCGGGGCTGTTCAGCGCAGAGGAAGAGATGGCGGAGGAGAGCGGGGAAGCCGGATTTGTCGGAGCGGGGAGAGAGTCTGGGAGCGAACGAGAGAGGTGCTTCGATCGCGAGCGGGAGAGGCTTCTTCGGTTGAGCAGAGGAAGAGAGCAGGCTTCGGAACAAGGAGAAGTCTGTCGAATGAGGGAGGCGAGCAGAAGTTTTGGTCGGTGGGGGCGAGTCGAGCGAGGCCCTCTGGCGCTTCGATCGGTGGAGGAAGAGAGGAGACGGGGTTGAGCGGGAGCGAGCGAAGGATTTCGTTCGAGTGAAAAACCGCTAGCCGAGGCTCTCGTCAGCCAAAAAGAAATAGCCTGCTGGAGAAAGAGCTGTTACAGGACAACGTTGGCAGGGAAATTAATGATTTTTCTTTAGGCAGGGGAGTTTTATTTGGCATATATAAGGGCTCCTAATTAAATTTTATTAAGGCTGATTAAACGATTCATTTGAAGTTTGAAATTTGAAATTTGAAATTTGAAATCTGAAATCGTTTAGCCTGTGATAAGCCCGAGTCTAGCCCGAATCGAACCCGATTCAAACGTGGGTTGAGTTCGGGCCCGCATCCCGCTAAAGGAGAAAAATGCATCGATTTCCGTGCAAACTGTGTGCGCGCGCAACCCCGACAATATGGGTGTCCTTCCTAGCTAAATTCGACATCCTGGACGCATCGGTGCGGTCTGTTTCGTCATTCGGGGTCGTCCAGACGAGTTCGCCGACGGGCGAGTCGATTTAAGCCAAAATTGTGTGTAGTGCAGTGAGTGCGTGAAATGTGGCGTTCGCGATTAATCGAGTCACAAAGGGTTCACCTAAGGCTGTTTGATCCTATAGGAACTCAATTTCGGGCCCTCTACATGTNGTAAATAAAATACTACATAGAGATTTTACTCTCATTTTGTGAGCACTTTTTGATTCGGGGTTCGTGATTTCTCATTTGCACAAACCCTTATAGTTAATTACTCAATTCTAAAATGGAAGAATACTTTCTATTAAGGTTAGTCAGTAGGATATTGATCGTTTGATATATGGTAACGAAAATTTAATTTTAGATTATATAAATTTATCATTGTTAACTTAAAGCAGATGTTTGAGAGATTGATGATGAATCTGATCAATATCTTATGGTTTTGTCATCCATGGTTATCATGCCTAGTCTATTAAGTTAGAGAGTTGATCTATCAGATAGAAGGATTCTTATTAACAACTATGAGTTATTTTATCCAATGAGAACTTGTAGAATGGGGGTGGCTCTTCATTTATGTGGACTAATTTAAGAACAGACTGTTCGTTATATAGTAGAGCCTACAGATAAATCACCTGGTTGGAGTGCTCTTGTCTTGGCCTTTATTTTGTGGAGACGACTAGCCAAACCATATAGATAGGTGACTTGAGCTTCATTCTTACTACATTAGATTTTTTTGAGTGTGAATATAGTAGTATATTTTAGATGATATTTGTTTTGTGAACTTAAATTATTCTCAAATTGGTCACTATAGACATGGTGGTAGATGGTAGATGGATAAAATTCAGCTTATATATGTTTATATATTTAAATTTTATAATTTGAATTTTTTTAATGAAAATATATTCATTCGTATTAGATTCACATTCAACATAAATATCACTGGGGATTTTGTCATTCACTTGTCGGTCAACTTTTTGATAGATTTGAAAATATGATATATGAAAATAATTTTTGAAATTTAATTTAATATAATAGATATATAGTTTAGGNAACTATAGCGCCCAAGCAACGACCTATAACAGTTTCTAAGCTCCGACAACATTTATAACAGCTAACAACTCCCCCAAACAGCCATCTATAAGAATAGACAGCACCCAAACCACTACGTACAGCAGCTAACGACTATCTTCAGCAGTGAAATAACTACATACAACAGTCCAAATCTCAATTTCAACATCCAAACATTA
Organism: Phalaenopsis hybrid cultivar; assembly: GCA_002079205.1. Classification (NCBI taxonomy): domain Eukaryota; kingdom Viridiplantae; phylum Streptophyta; class Magnoliopsida; order Asparagales; family Orchidaceae; genus Phalaenopsis; species Phalaenopsis hybrid cultivar. The sequence goes on from JXCR01129639.1 coordinate 85,163, forward strand.
ATTTCAGGCTCTCTACAACACTCCAAACATTAACTCCAGCAATTGTAATTTAACTACAACACTTATATGACCCCGAACAACAACTACAACACCCAAACAGCTTCTATATGAATTTGAACATCAGCTTCATGGGTCTAAGCAACTACTACAGCACCCAAACAACCATCCTAAGCTTCCAATCAGCATTCCTACGGCCTCCAAACACTCCTAACAGCTCTTAAATAGCAGTGGACAACAGCCTTGTATCTCAAACAACTCCCAAACGACAAATTGAAAGCCCAAGCAGTGCTCCTAAAGCTTTTCTAAGTTTCCAACAGCACTATACCCTTCTCCCAGCTCTCCTACAGCTTCCTACAGGATCTCCAAACGCTGGACAGCACTTTCTAAGGCCCAAACTGCTTCCTACAGTACTTCTAAACGTGAGATAGCACTTTCCCATTCACCTACAGCAGTTTGTAGATACTGGACAGCAACCGGGAACAAAATCAAGCCCCCGGAACAAGCTCACAAGACGCCCAAAATTTGTGTATAAATCTTTAAGCATGCGAAGCCTTCTTTCTCATAAAAAAAATGTGTTTTCATTTTAAAACCAAAGATTTAGGTGTTACATACATAAACATGCAATGATGTATAATATATATGGAAGTCTTCATAAAAGATAATCTATAATTTCCAGTATAGGGAGCCAGGCAAAAGGTCGAGCTAAAAGGAATTATAAAATCTGCATATGGGCAAGTGTAGAGGGATTCATGATTTTGGCTTAAGTAATTCAATTCTTATATCTCATGGTAAAGAAAAAGACCAATGTAAAAGAAGTAAGCAAATCTCTTAAATTCAGGCACTTCAATTAATGAAATAAGCCATAGAAGCCTAGCAAGAGACGAGAAAACTGATGGAATCGACAAATTAGAAAAAAATACGACCTTGATCTTCCTGAGCTGGCGAGAAAGAGTTGAGCAGAAGAGTTTCCGCCGAGCAGGGGAGAGTCGCAGCATTTGATGGGTTCGAGAGTCTCAGGCTTGCAGTGTGTGCGGAAAAAGCTGTGCGGCTATTCGGCTTGCGAAGGGTTAAAGGAGGAGAGCGGCTCGGGCTTGTTCAGCGCAGGGAGGAGGCGAGCGGCTCGGGATCGAGAGCGTCGGGTAGGTGCGAGNACAAATTTTTTTATGTATGACCGACAAGTTCTCCTATCTAATATAAAGATTAAATAGAGTTTATTTTACCTGGGTTCCAAGTTCCCTATAGAGACAAACCCTTATAGTTAATTACATCTCAAATGACTGGGGTCACTCGAGAAATCTCTCGATAATGATTAGTGGTTCTAGTCTTCAAGATTTCATGGTTTAGGTTTTCACGGTAGGACGAGAAAAATCAAGTGGGAATGACTCAATACGGAACACTTATTTTCAGGAGTCCAAAGGAAGGAGAAGGTAGGGGATGTCACTGATCGAGGTAAATCTCGGTGACTTCCCAGACTATCCTACAATGTGGCTACATTTTTGGAGACGATGTTAATTAAGTGTTTGATTCTGCCAGTTTTATTATTTGGGACTTACATTTGCATAATACCTGATTATGCAAATGGTCCGCAGAGATAAGAGGGCTTACATCGTGTCACACGACAACCTCGAAACCTAAGGCGGATTAGGACTTACGCTGCACAACATGGTTGTACAGGAGCCTAAAAAGGGAGTGTGAGGATTTACATCGTGCTAGGCAAGCTACCTCGAAGTCCTATGGGTTGTTATTAAACTAGGAAGAATAATGTTGAAGAAGATCCTCTTGCTGCTCGGTCTGAATTCCTCGTCGTGCTGCCCACAAAATTGGCTTCAAGCTCCTATCATCGTGACAACTTCAGGGTTTAAGTGTTTGAGATTGGTGATTTGTGCTTCACAGTTTTGGTGTCAATCTTTGGTTTTGTTTTGTTTCAATTTTGGTTTTGCATGCAGAGTAGTCAAATCGCAGGTAAATAAAAGATACTTGAAAGGTAAAATGCAGTAAAGTAAAATGCTGTAGATAAACTGTAAAAGCGTACCTGGGCATCCGCTACTATTGTGCGATTAATATTGTGATCATAGTATGATTTGCAGCAGATTTAAATAGATTTGCAAGAAAAATAAATAAGACAAGAAAACTAACATGAAAGTTATAAAAACGAGTAGTAGAAATCATGAGCAAAAGAAACCTGTAACCACATATGACAGCTCAGGACTAAGTTTAAGACATTGGTGAAAGTGGGGGCTCATAGCTGGGCTGTGTGCTTTCCGACCTTGAGTAAGAGTTGTCAACACGACAATCTATAGGAGGTAGTTATTAACCTCAATCCAAATGACTAACCATGGATTTTTATAAATTTTCATAGAAAAATTATTTGATTTTCATGCAGAAGCTGTTGTTTAAGTCTTTTTTTTAACAGAGTTCTTTTTAACATGTAAAAGAAATTTTTATTTTTATTTTTGTAAATATTTTGTAAAATTGTATAGGCCACAGGCTAGTCACTCTAATCGTGCTAGAACTACTGACAATCTAAGAGCGTCGGGGACAACAATCCCACCAAGGGTCGGCGAATAGCATCATCGATCATTTCCTCTCTCTTATAGAAGATTCTTGAGGTAGGAGATATTATTCTAATAATCTCACTTCGTATCCCTCGTTTAAGCACACATAAGCAATGTCGTCATCGCCCTCGCCACCCAGAACCTAGACTTATCCTAGTCCGATGATCCATATGTGACGCTAAGAAATTTTCCCAAATGTCAGGAGGATTTGAGTGTAATATTCAAGCTCAAATCCCGATGCACTGAGTTTCATTGTAGGTTAAGTCATTAGGGGAATTTCACTATTGATTTTATTAAGGAAGCATGAACTACGTCTCGGTGCATCCTGGTGTCTAGTGTCTTGATCAATTTGTGAATTACGGTCAAGTACCAAGTTTCATTATTTATTCAAAAATTAGGTGGATGGACTCTTACCTAGAGTATGCTCCTAAAGTCAAGAAAACATTTATTCAAAAATGAGGTTACACTGCAGAGATTAGGTAGATGGGCTCTTACCTAGGGTGTGCTCCTAAAGTCTAGAAAACATACATTGAGGATTAGGTGGATGGACTCTCACCTAGGGTATTCTTCTAAAATGTATGAAGCCTAAATCGAGGACTAGGTGGATGGGCTCTCACCTAGGGTGTGATTCTAATGTGTAGGAAGCCTAAACCGAGGACTAGGTGGATAGACTATCACCCATGGTATGCACCTAAAGTCTAGGAAGCCTACACTGAGGGTTAGGTGGATGGACTCATGCACTTAAAGTTCTAGGAAACCTACGCTTTAACTTATGCTTAAGGTGATTTGAGGTTTTCTATATCTTCCAATTAATTAAATCATCGATCCCCATCTTTATGACTTAACCATTTAAAAATAGACAAAATAAAAGAAGAAGGCCGACCCACTTCCAAAACTAGCAAAGCCGAAAAATAGGAAAAAAAAAGAAAAAAAAATAATAAGTAAATCGGCCTAAAAGCGTTGAAATGATAATCAAATGAAACTTAAAACAGTAAATAAAATTCTCCAAATCCGGCCCCAAAACAATAAATAAAGTTATCAAACTCAACCCCAAAACCGTAGGCAAAACTCTCAAAATCAGCTCCAAAACAGTATCAAAATGGTGCCCAAACGGTGTTAAAACTATGTCAAAATTGGCCCACGCGATGCCCCCAACAACATAACCANAATATTGTTTCATGTAATTTCATATAAATTGAAGTTGTATTGTTTATATTTTATGTATTTTGTGCAAATTGTGTGAGGGGCATGTGTATAAATTACTTTATGTGAACTTAACTGTGGTGTGTTGATTTACGGGCTACTTATGGGTGGTCAGACCACTATGCATTTCATAATAGCAGAGTAGAGGGTAAGTGGTCATGTAAGGGAGTGAAGAGAGTAGATGAGTGGGACAAGTAGATAGTTACCAATGTAGTTAGGTAATGCGGAATTATGTGGATTTGTGTGTGTTGTAAATTCTATTTAAAGGTATTGCATGGAAAGAAATATGATGATTTTGTTGTAAAAAATTATGTGAGAATTTGGGAGAACTTAAATCATGCAAGGGCTTAGTGGCTTCTTTAAGGATAATGGTTTGGTGATTATTACCCATGATTAGACTATGGCGAGCTTCGTGTTTTATATTATTTTTTATTCAACTTTTTTGTGATTTTTTTTTTGTGAAATGTTTAAGTTTTGTTAACGAATCAGTTTGTTTTATTTTTTTTCATATTTATCATGCTAAAATCTCATCTAATCCCCTTTATACATGCTAGCCTAAATTCTATCTAATCTTATCGTGTTATGGTTTTCACTTCATTTGGGTAACCTAATTCGCTTAGAAAAATACCAAAATTTTCTTAATTAATATAGATCACTTGTAGATTAATTTTCATATAAATTTTGTTCTATCTTGGTGTTTTCTTTAGTCCAATAGTTCAATAAATGTAATCATAGTTTTGCTTTTGTGCTATTCTTAATTTCTTTTTCAACTTAATAATTGTCAAGAAAATATCAAAAAATGTTCAAAAATCATAAAAATTTTTCAGCTATTAACTTTGCGATATTTTCAATCATTTTAAATTAGAAATTTTAAATTCCCTTTTGTATGTTAAACTGTAAGTAGTGTAGGAACATTGATCAATTCTGTTCAGATTTAACCAAATTATAATTTCTCAGTCAATCAGCCTACTAAATCCTTTCCAAACACCACAACCAATTCAATTTAAATCATTCATGTACATCATGTTAAACAATTCAATCGTTAAAAAAAATTGGTTTGGACACATCACATCGGTGCAAGGAGTCATGAATAAAAGTATTCATATCTTTATGATTATTAGAACTTCATTCTAGCTCTAGACAGTCTTGGGTCTGCATAGTGTCCTCTATATGCTTGGTGATCCTTTTTTGTAGGCATAAAATTTGTTATCATTGGTGTCATCTTGAGGTGGAGTAGAGACAATTGGGATGGTTTTTATGACAAAGTTTGGCTCTTCAAGTAGAACTGATTGAGGGATAGAATTTGTTTCAGTTAAAGTAAAGATTGCTCGAGTATTTTGAAAAAAATTCCAAATATGATATTCACCTTAGTTGTCATCTCCATATCCGGTTTAATCCCTTGAATTTTCATCATGAATTTCAAATTTAAGAAAATAAGATTGATTCTAACAAAATGTGACATCCATGGAGTTGTATATTTTTTTAGTAGTCTAAGAGTAGCATCTGTACCATTTTTAGTTAGAGTAAACAAGGAAGTTGCATCTGAGAGACTTAGATCAAGTTTGGTGCAATGTTGTTGATGGATATGTCTTGAGGTGGAGTAGAGACAATTGGGATGGTTTTTATGACAGAGTTTGGCTCTTCAAGTAGAACTGATTGAGGGATAAAATTTGTTTCAGTTAAAGGAAAGATGGCTCGAGTATTCAGTTAAACTCAATAGTCCTTGAATGGTACACGTGCTCTACAGTTGGGCTGCTTAGAGCCAGCTTGATTCCTAACCCCGTCTGATTGGAGGCTTCACGATGTGCAAGATCCATGTCATTTGGTCGACATTGGTTTCTTCGCTCGGCAAGCATGGTTCAGAAAGTCGGTTATGAGGTTCTCCACTGCTTGCACTTTGATATTTGTTTGTAGGATGTAGATAATGTTGAACTCAACTCCACCTCCCTTTTGAGGAGTCGACTAGAGTATAGACATCAATGGATGCTCGGTGATTATTCGGATTTGTTGTGTTTGGAATTTTGGTCGAAGCCTACTAGCTGACATAACCAAAGAAAACATTAGCTTCTTCATAATCCGGTAGTTGAGTTCGGCATCCCGGAACACCGTATTAGTGTAGTAAACTGTAACTGCTTTCTCAACTCCTCAAGAATCAACACAGCATCATAGGATCTTCATTAGGTTTATCGTCTCTACCTCATTTCCTACTTTAAGCTGATGTTAGTGAATTTACTCGATATCAAAACTAACACTACTATATGATAGGTAGTTTTAATCGAAAGTTGTCTCATCTCTGGAAGAGATAATTAACCATAGGGTCTTGTATCAATGGAATGTATGGAACTAGTTTCTGCAGTCCTTTCAAAATAAGGGTTATATTTATGGATAATCTTATCTGAAAGTTAAATTTTGTCCTTTGAAAATTTGAAATGGAACCATCAAATCTCTTAGGAGAGCCACTTATGAATTTTTTTACCCGAAAATGAGTCTTAATGTTGATGACAAGATCTTTTGTGTAAAAGCTTCAACGAACATTCTGGTGAGTTCCATAGCAAGGTACATTGACGATATCAGTGGTGCATTCTCTTACTAGTTTATTTTGAATAGATGAATTCTTGGCAAGTTTATTTTAATTAGGTGAGTAGCCATTAGGTGATTAGACACCTTCAATTATTGAGGTCTTTTTTTCCAACGAATTTAGCTTTGAGTTTCTGGTTCAAATGCTGGGCAACCTGCTGATCCTTAATGTTAAGGCTAATATGCCTTGATTAGTTCAACCCAGATGATAATATGTGTATGGAGAATATGTTAAAAACATATCCAATCGATTACATTTATTTTCATGTTCTAGTATTAAACTAAAGTATAAATTCTCGTGGCTTGTCATTTAACCGAAAAAACAACTTCCTTTGATATATATATATATATATTAATTTTTTTTGCCTAAAAAGTGCCTGGGAAGGCAACAAAACTCGGTGTCATGGTCTAGCAAAAATGATACCTTTGGTGTACAGAATAAATCTATAGCTGGTATTAGAATTATGGGTTGATATTTGACTATTTTGATTGACTATGACATAACTACTTGTTTAAGCAGTGTCAATTCGTTTGAGAATAAAACGAGCAAATAAAATATATGTGATCCTCTCCTTTTTTATTAAATCAATAACTAATCTGCCCAAATTCTTATTGAGCAGATTTCACAAAACCTTTGCTCTGGGCTAACTTGAAACATGCATGTTGAAAGCTNAATTTTAGGTACATCTAAAACATTTGGATTTTGTTTGGGATCAAGTTTGTGCTTTATTTTGTTTTAAAAAACATTTTTGTTTAGTATGTTTTTTATATGTTTTAATTTTTTGCTTCTAAAAGTAAATTAACTTATTGTGAAAACACTCAAAAAAATTTTGGGTGTTTTAAGTTTTATTAACAACAACTATACTTTAATCAAATAGCAAAGTATGTTTGATTTCAAACAGCACTTAAACAAAATAAAATAAAATAAAAAATAAAAAATAAAAAATAAAACAAAAATGATCCTAACCTCTAAATGTGTCACTTAATCATCTCTTTAAAAATTATTCTGTGCATCTGTTATGCAACACATGTTACAATTCATGTGTCAGCTTTCTGGACTCATTTATGCTAGAAGTCATTAGAGAATTTCACCCATCATGTTTTTCTTGTGTTTTTGTATTTTGTGAACTCATGAAAATGATTTTTTTTTTTTGTTATTGAGATGTCAAGATCAAGTACTGTTTTAAATGTTGTTTGTTAAGATCTTAAGGGGCCATTTGCGATCACTTTTTTTTTTTTTTTTNTCAGTGCCAGTACAGTTGCAGGTCTCCTGAATCTTGGGTGAGGAGCATTTAAATCAATTGACATGCTTGGATTAAAATTTTTCCTCCTATTTAATTTATGCTACCGATGATTGAGCAGACAATTTTTGGAGGTTTTTTGTAATTTAATCTTAAAATTTTGTACATATAGAACTAGAGTGGCACCAAAATGTTTTATTTATCATTAACTTTGCTTTTTTATTGGATAAAAATGCTTCGTTCGATTTCTTTCTTATGATATTTGGTATTGCCAAATTCTTCCTTGTGCTATCAGGTATCAAGCTGTGGCTTATATTGAAGCGTCTGCTTTAATTTACCAAGATGGAAAGGTATTCTCTGTCCTTTGATGTCTGCATGCTTTCCTTTATTTTAGGCACATCTAAAACATTTGGATTTTGTTTGGGATCAATTTTGTGCTTTATTTTGTTTTAAAAAACATTTTTGTTTAGTATGTTTCTTATATGTTTTAATTTTTTGCTTCTAAAAGTAAATTAACTTATTGTGTAAACACTCAAAAAATTTTTGGGCGTTTTAAGTTTTATTAACAACAACTATACTTTAATCAAATAGCGAAGTATGTTTGATTTCAAACAGCACTTAAACAAAATAAAAGAAAAATAAAAAATAGAAAATAAAAAATAAAACATAAATGATCCTAAACTCTAAACGTGTCACTTAATCATCTCTTTAAAAATTATTATGTGCATCTGTCATGCAACACATGTTACAATTAATGTGTCAGCTGTCTGGACTCATTTATGCTAGAAGTCATTAGAGAATTTCACTCATCATGTTTTTCTTGTGTTTTTGTTTTTTTCGAACTCATGAAAATGATTTATTTTTTTGTTATTGGGATGTCAAGATCAATAACTGTTTTAAATGTTGTTTGTTAAGATCTTAAGGGGCCATTTGCGATCACTTTTTTTTTTTTAAATTTTTGTTTTTATTTACATTTTGTTTTGTTTATGTTTTGATTTGAAACAAAATATGTTTGGCTATTTGATTAAACTGTCATTGTTTTTAAAAACTCGCACCAAAAAGTTATTTAACACCTAAAAGTTATTTTGAGTGTTTTTTACCAAAAAGTTATTTAACACCTAAAAGTTATTTTGAGTGTTTTAAAAAAATATTAATTTCTTTTTAGAAACAAAAAACATAAAAACGAATAAAAACACACTAAACAAACATATTAAAAAAAAAAAGAGAAAAGTGATCTCTATTGACCCCTAAATTTTTTTATGGGAGACTGGCACCAAGAGAGCTATGTGGAGTTGACACACTACGTTACTCCAGAGATATTGAATATAATCAATCCTCGGTTTTCTTTACTCAATTTCCATAATCACTAAAATGAAAAAAATGAGGTGATTTTGCACTCTAAAAACTTATAGTAGCATACTAGATTGGAGATTAGACATTACCCAGAAGTTTTATTTTTATTTTGCTAGAATTTCTAGTTTGATTTCAAATTATTGATTGGCACAAGACTTTATGGTTAGTTCTTAATTTGGGTCATGAGACAGAATTTTTAAATACATTCAGTAAAAGCTAAGAAAATAGCTTATAAGAGCAATAATCAATGACCCTAGTTTCTTCAGTTAAAAGTTATAATTGACTTGATATGTTCTTATGGATTTTTGTTAGCAGCCATTAGTGGCATTGTGTTGGGAGATCCTGTAGACTTATTACGGATGTCTTTTAGGGAGATATTTTTTAGTTGATCTTAGCTATCATCATCATCATGATCATAATCATCATCCTAATTTTATTGCAAATGGCATAATGAGATTTCATCAAATGAGAAATCCCATGACATGATTTTACAATCATGTCTAGAACGAAAAGCCATCAAGACCTACATATTCACATAGAATCATGATATGTGATCTATATCTAATTGCAAATAAGGGTTGACACTATTTATTTGAAAGGGTCTATTAGCCCTGCCACAAAAGGTGGCTTGGTTTCTGATTTAATTGTTTTGTCCTAACACAAAAAGGTAGCCTAGTTTCTGATTTATTTGTTTTGTCCTAAGTGTTAAAAAAATATCTCTAGTATGTAGACTCGTTCAGTTATGTACATGTATGAGGTAGCCTGAGGTCTTTATTGACGCCAGAGGGTATATTTTTAATATATAAGGCAGTAAGCCAAACATTAACTACAAATTTATGATCCATTAAAGGCGTTGATGGCTTTAAGTGAGTCATGTCCTTAATCACTACAAGAAATTAAGTGATTACCAGCGAACAAATTAGTCAATAATCACATATTTTTCAGCTGATAAACCACTTTTCAATTGAACTTTGTTGGCTGGGAATAGTTCTATCGGAAAGGAAATGGTGGTTGAATTTTTTAGTTGTTAAACATTATAGGCAGATTAACAGTTTACTTTTCAACCACTAGAGTAATTTGTTGTTGATTAACAGTTAATTATCATTTATTTAGCGGCTGAAATGCTTAGCCGTTAATAAAATAGCGGCTGATAATTCACTCTCTAATCAGGTGAAAACTGTAGCTAGTAAAGAAAATAGTTAGGGTACCTAACCAATAAAAGTTTACACACTTGCAATTGTAAACTAAAATAAGTTACATTCATATTCATAGTATCTCATTATAGTATAAAAGAACAAATAGCGAATAAGATGGAACGAAATCATAACAAATGTATGAACAATTATCAATAAATCTAATATACTAGTATCCATAGAATAAATGAACTAAAATATAAATGAAATCATACACACACAGGAAAAGAAAGGTTGCTTGCTACATGAAAGTGCCTGACACTGCAGCTGGGCAATAGTAGCCTTGAGTCTTTCAACCCTAACATTTCTAGCTTGCTCCATCGCCTTCATCCTAGATTCCATCTCATATAACTGAGCAGCGATGATGGTTTGCAACTTCTCGGTCGGTACGACTACACGCCTGGAGACTTTGATGTCATAGAGTATATTTTTAATCTATAAGACAGTGAGCTAAACATTTGACTACACATTTATGATCCACTAAAAAGGCATTTGATGGCTTTAAGGGAGTCATGCATGTAATCACTACAAGAAATTAAGTGATTACTAGCAGACAAATTAGTCTGTAATCAGATATTTTTCAGCCGGTAAACCACTTTATTGACTAAAATTTTTCGGATGGGAATAGTTCCTATCGAAAAGGAAGTGGCTGTTGAATTTTTCAGCTGTTAAACATTACAGGCTGATTAACAACTGACTTTTCAAATGCTAGAAAGTATTTTATGGTTGATTAACAGTTGATTATCATTTTTTTAGCGACTGAAATGTTTAGTTGCTAATAAAATAGTGGTTGAAAATTCACTCGCTAATCAAGTGAAAACTATAGCAAGTAAAAAAGATAGTTAGGGTACCTATCCAATAAAATTTTACACACCTGCAATTGTAAACTGAAATAACTGGCATTCATATTCACAATATCTCATAATTGTGTAAATGAACAATAAGAGAATAAGATTGAACGAAATCATAACAAATATATGAACAAATATCAATAAATCTAGTATAATACTATCCGTAAAATAAATGAACTAAAATATAAATGAAATCCTACACAAACAAGAAAAGAAAGCTAATTGTGCTGCTTCACTTAAACCGAAGGTTGCTTGCCACGTGAAAGTGCCTAGCAATGCAGTTGGGCAATAGTAGCCTTGAGTCTCTCAACCCTATCATTTCTGGTTTTCTCCATAACCTTCATCCTAGAATCCATCTCATATAACTCAACAGCGATGGTGGTTTGCAACTTCTCAGTCAGGGCGACCACACGTTTGGAGACTGACATATGAGAGTATATTTTTAATATATAAGACAGTAAGCCAAACATTGACTACACATTTTGATCCATTAAAGGCGTAGATGGTTTAAAGTGAGTCATGTATTTAATCACTAAAAGAAACTAAGTGATTACTAGCGGACAAATTAGTCAATAATCACATATTTTTCAGCTAGTAAACCGCTTTATTTGTTGAACTTTGTAGGATGGGAATAATTTTATCGGAAAGGAAATGGCGGTTGAATTTTTCAGTTACATGCAGATTAGTTGCTGACTTTCCAACCGCTAGAGTATTTTGCGGTTGATTAATGATTGATTATCATTTATTTAGCGATTGAAATGTTTAGTTGTTAATAAATTAGCGGTTGAAATTTCACTTGCTAATCGGGTGAAAACTATAGCAAAGAAAATAGTCAATAAAATTTTACACACCTGCAAAGGTAAACAAAATAACTGACATTCATATTCATAATCTCATAATAGTGTAAAAAAAACAAATAGAGAATATAATTGAACGAAATCATAACAAATATTTGAACAAATATTAATGAATCTAGTATAATAATATCCCTAGAGTAAATGAACTAAAATATAAATGAAATCCTACACACACAGGAAAAGAAAGCTAATCATGCCGCTTCTCCTAAACCAAAGGTTTCTTGTCACGTGAAAGTGTTTGTCGCTGCTGCTGGGCAATAGTAGCCTTGAGTCTCTCAACCCTAGCATTTTTGGTGTGCTCCATTCCCTTCATCATAGACTTCATCTCATTTAACTCAGTCGCGATGGTAGTTTGCAACTTCTCAGTCAGTGCGACTACACGCCTGGAGACTTTGTATTCAACCAATGATAACCTTTGGCTGAAGTGTTGTGTCTTATAGACAAATCTTTATGGGTCGAGATCGTAGATCCTCCCCTTCTTTCTCCCCCGATTAGCTTCCCTCCAAATCTTGAAGTCAAGGTGGTCAGACTTACTATAGAGCTACCAACTTCTGCAGGTCATTGTTACCGGGTTTCTTTCTGCGTATACCAATTCTACAGAAGATTATAAATGGTAGTTAGCATTGAAATAAAATTATAAATACATTTCACATATAAAGCAGAAATTACTCATGCATAGATGATTATATATGTTGTCGACCCATTGTTGATCTGCCTAGTGCTGACGTGTGCAAGCATGCAACTCAGCTGTGGACTCTCGTCCACGCTTCAACTTCTATTACCATATAAACAGTTTGAAAAAAAAATTATTGAAATTATTTTAATGCAGGGCTTAAATCTTACCAGGGCATAAATTTTACCACCTTTCCTCTGTTGTGTAAGCTCTCTTTTCATAGTCAGGAGAGAATCACGTTCTGGCTCGGCCCATACGTCCTCACTTAGCCAGATAGGCTACTCTCACTTCTCTGTTGATCATAGTGAACATATCTCACAAGTGGTTCTAGCCTCAGGTATCGAAGTTCCTCCGAATCTAGTGATTATGTTCAACATGCCACTAGAAGTCCTATAAATAAATACCAAACAATGTTTGTTATTACAAAAAAANCTTATTGCAGTACTTATGAACTATTGAGTATTTATTTTTATTTTTAATAATTTGTGTAATTATTATTAGAAGTTAACATTTGAATTTTATTCCACTTATTTGCTGAAGGATAAAATTGTGATGAGATGTTAATTGTTGAAATGGTCCCGACATTATGTTCCAGTTTTCATTGCATGAGACCAACTCAATTTTTAGTTTTTTTTTCTATTGTAGCTGATGATAATGATATTCGATGCAGGCTTTGTACATAGAAAATAGTACATGAAATATGTGTTTGCTTTTTATATGATGTTTTTTTTATTGCAACTTAATAGGTCATTTTTGAAGGGGTGTATGCATTGAATCCAGAAATAAGGAGATCTCTTGACTTGTGGATTGCTGTTGTAAGAATCATTTAACGTTGGTCTGTGGTTGATTTACTTTTGCTTGTCGGTGTTTTGGAATGATCCAAAAGATTAATGTCCATTGCCAACTATACTCTGAAACAGGTTGGCGGTGTCCATTCTCATCTTATTGCAAGAGTTCTGAGAGACAAGAACAGAAATTTTTGTTCANATTGCTTTTAAAGTAAATTAACTTATTGTGAAAACACTCAAAAAATTTTTGGGTGTTTTAAGTTTTATTAACAACAACTATACTTTAATCAAATAGCGAAGTATGTTTGATTTCAAACAACACTTAAACAAAATAAAATAAAAATAAATAATAAAAATGAAAAAATAAAACAAAAATGATCCTAACCTCTAAATGTGTCACTTAATCATCTCTTTAAAAATTATTCTGTGCATCTGTTATGCAACACATGTTACAATTCATGTGTCAGCTTTCTGGACTCATTTATGCTAGAAGTCATTAGAGAATTTCACTCATCATGTTTTTCTTGTGTTTTTGTTTTTTTCTTGAACTCATTAAAATGATTTTTTTTTTGTTATTGGGATGTCAAGATCAAGAACTGTTTTAAATGTTGTTTGTTAAGATCTTAAGGGGCCATTTGCGATCAATTCTTTTTTTTTAATTTTTGTTTTTATTTACATTTTGTTTTGTTTATGTTTTGATTTGAAACAAAATATGTTTGGGTATTGATTAAACTGTGATTGTTTTTAAAAAGTCGCACCTAAAAGTTATTTAACACCTAAAAGTTATTTTGAGTGTTTTAAAAAAATATTAATTTCTTTATAGAAACATAAAACATAAAAATGAATAAACACACACTAAACAAACATATTAAAAATAAAAAAAAAAGGAGAAAAGTGATCTCTATTGACCCCTAATTTTTCTTATGGGAGACTGGCACCAAGAGAGCTATGTGGAGTTGACACACTACGTTACTCCAGAGATATTGAATATAATCAATCCTCAGTTGTCTTTACTCAATTTCCTTAATCACTAAAATGAAAAAAATGAGGTGATTTTGCACTCTTAAAACTTGAAGTAGCATACTAGCTTGTAGATTAGACATTACCCAGAAGTTTTATTTTTATTTTGCTAGAATTTCAAGTTTGATTTCAAATTATTGATTGGCGCAAGACTTTATGATCAGTTCTTAATTTGGGTCATGAGAGAGAATTTTTAAATAAATTCAGTAAAAGCTAAGAAAATAGCTTATAATAGCAATAATCAATGACCCTAGTTTCTTCAGTTAAAAGTTATAATTGACTTGATATGTTCTTATGGATTTTTGTTAGCAGATGTCTTTTAGGGAGATGTTTTTTAGTTGATCTTAGCTATCATCATCATCATGATCATAATCATCATCCTAAATTTATTGCAAGTGGCATAATGAGATTTCATCAAATGAGGAATCCCATGGCATGATTTTACAATCATGTCTAGAACGAAAAGCCATCAAGACCTACATATTCACATAGAATCATGATATGTGATCTATATCTAATTGCAAATAAGGGTTGACACTATTTATTCGAAAGGGTCTAGCCTAGTTTCTGATATATTTGTTTTGTCCTAAGTGTGTTAAAAAAATATCTCTAGTATGTAGACTCGTTCAGTTATGTACATGTATGAGGTAGCCTGAGGTCTTTATTGACGCCATAGAGTATATTTTTAATATATAAGGCAGTAAGCCAAAAATTGACTACAAATTTATGATCCATTAAAGGCGTTGATGGCTTTAAGTGAGTCATGTATTTTATCACTACAAGAAATTAAGTGATTACCAACGAACAAATTAGTCAGTAATCACATATTTTTCAGCCGGTAAACCACTTTATCGGTTGAACTTTGTTGGATGGGAATAGTTCTATCGGAAAGGAAATGATGGTTGAATTTTTCAGTTGTTAAACATTACAGGCAGATTAGCAGTTTACTTTTCAACCGCTAGAGTAATTTGCTGTTGATTAACAATTAATTATCATTTATTTAGCAGCTAAAATGCTTAGCCGTTAATAAAATAGCGGCCGTAATTCACTCTCTAATTAGGTGAAAACTGTAGCTAGTAAAGAAAATAGATAGGGTACCTAACCAATAAAAGTTTACACACCTGCAATTGTAAACTAAAATAACTTACATTCATATTCATAATATCTCATTATAGTATAAAAGAATAAATAGAGAATAAGATGGAACAAAATCATAACAAATATATGAACAATTATCAATAAATCTAGTATACTAGTATCCATAGAATAAATGATTAAAATATAAATGAAATCATACACACACAGGAAAAGAAATCTATTTGTGCTGCTTCTTCTAAACCAAAGGTTGCTTGGTGTCTGACACTGTAGCTGGGCAATAGTAGGCTTGAGTCTCTCAATCCTAGCATTTCTAGCTTGCTCCATCGCCTTCATCCTAGATTCCATCTCATATAACTGAGCAGCGATGATGGTTTGCAACTTCTCGGTCAGTACGACTACACGCCTGGAGACTCTGATGTCATAGAGTATATTTTTAATCTATAAGACAGTGAGCTAAACATTTGACTACACATTTATGATCCATTAAAAAGGCATTGATGGCTTTAAGTGAGTCATGCACGTAATCACTACAAGAAATTAAGTGATTACCAGCAGACAAATTAGTCAGTAATTAGATATTTTTCAGTCGGTAAACCACTTTATTGCTGAAATTTGTCGGATGGGAATAGTTCTATCGAAAAGGAAGTGGTTGTTGAATTTTTTAGCTGTTAAACATTACAGGCTGATTAACAACTGACTTTTCAAATGCTAGAAAGTATTTTATAGTTGATTAACAGTTGATTATCAGTTTTTTACTGAAATGCTTAGTTGCTAATAAAATAGTGGTTGAAAATTCACTAGCTAATCAGGTGAAAACTATAGCAAGTAAAAAAGATAGTTAGGGTACCTAACCAATAAAATTTTACACACCTGCAATTGTAAACTGAAATAACTGGCATTCATATTCAAAATATCTCATAATTGTGTAATTGAACAATAAGAGATTAAGATTGAACGAAATCATAACAAATATATGAACAAATATTAATAAATTTAGTATAATACTATCCATAGAATAAATGAACTAAAATACAAATGAAATCCTACACAAAAAGAAAAGAAAGCTAATTGTGCTGCTTCACTTAAACCAAAGGTTGCTTGCCACGTGAAAGTGCCTGACAATGCAGTTGGGCAATAGTAGTCTTGAGTCTCTCAACACTATCATTTCTGGCTTTCTCCATAACCTTCATCCTAGAATTCATCTCATATAACTCAGCAGCGATGGTGGTTTGCAACTTCTCGGTCAAGGCGACTACACGTCTGGAGACTGACATCAAAGAGTATATTTTTAATATATAAGATAGTAAGCCAAACATTGACTCCACATTTTGATCCATTAAAGGCGTTTATGGTTTAAAGTGAGTCATGTATTTAATCACTAAAAGAAACTAAGTGATTACCAGCAGACAAATTAGTCAATAATCACATATTTTTCAGCTGGTAAACCGCTTTATTTGTTGAACTTTGTAGGATGGGAATAATTTTATCGGAAAGGAAATGACGGTTGAGTTTTTCAGCTAAGCATTACATGCAGATTAGTTGCTGACTTTCCAACCGCTAGAGTATTTTGCGCTTGATTAATGATTGATTATCATTTATTTAGCGGTTGAAATGTTTAGCTGTTAATAAATTAGCGGTTGAAATTTCACTCGCTAATCAGGTGAAAACTATAGCAAGTAAAGAAAATAGTCAATAAAATTTTACACACCTGCAAAGGTAAACAAAATAACTGACATTCATATTCATAATATCTCAATAATAGTGTAAAAAAACAAATAGAGAATATAATTGAACGAAATCATAACAAATATATGAACAAATGTCAATGAATCTAGTATAATAATATCCCTAGAATAAATGAACTAAAGTATAAATGAAATTCTACACACATAGGAAAAGAAAGCTAATCATGTCGCTTCTCTTAAACCAAAGGTTTCTTGTCACGTGAAAGTGCCTGTCGCTGCTGCTGGGCAATAGTAGCCTTGAGTCTCTCAACCCTAGCATTTTTGGCGTGCTACATGGCCTTCATCATAGTCTTCATCTCATTTTACTCAGTAGCGATGGTAGTTTTCAACTTCTCAGACAGTGCGACTACACGCCTAGAGGCTCTGTATTCAACCAATGATAACCTTTGGTCGGAGCTGAAGTGTTGCGTCTCATAGACAAATCTTTATGGGTCAAGATCGTAGATCCTCCCCTTCTCCCTCGATTAGCTTCCCTCCAAATCTTGAAGTCAAGGTGGTCATACTTACTATTAGAGCTACCAACTTCTACAGGTTATTGATACCGGGACTCTTTCTGTGTGTACCAATTCTACAGAAGATTATAAATGGTAGTTAGCATCGAAATAAAATTATAAATACATTTCATATGTAAAGCAGAAATTACTCATGCAGAGATGATTATATATGTTGTCGACCCATTGTTGATCTGCCTAGTGCTGACGTGTGCAAGCATGCAACTCAGCTGTGGACTCTCGTCCATGCTTCAACTTCTATTACCATATAAACAGTTTGAAAAATAAAATTATAGAAATTATTTTAATGCATGGCTTAAATCTTACTAGGGCATAAATTTTACCACCTTTCCTCTGTTGTGTAAGCTCCCTTTTCCTGACATAATCAGGAGAGAATCACGTTCTGGCTCGGCCCATACGTCGTCACCTATCCAGATGGGGTACTCTCACTTCTCTGTTGATCATAGTGAACATATCTCACAAGTGGTTCTAGCCTCAGTTCTCGAAGTTCCTTCGAATCCAGTGATTATGTTCAACATGCCACTAGAAGTCTTATAAATAAATACCAAACAATGTTTGTTATTACAAAAAAATAACAAGATCATAAATGTAATTCAAAATTATTTAATTTTATCTAGAACTCCCTAAATCATATATCCCAAACCTCGATGAAGATCTTCATCCCCAAAACATACTGAGGATCATACATACAGTAATGATTTTCTGTGATCTTGTGGACGAGATGGATATAACTTGCGAAAAATTATTATTAACTATATATCAAGATAAAACTAAATGGATAAAACTTGAAAACTATAATATTAGCTATATACTTTCAANCTGAGAATCATACGTACATTAATGATTTCTGTGATCCTGTGGATGAGATGGATATAACTTGCGAAAAATTAATATTAACTATATATCAAGATAAAACTAAATGGATAAAACTTGAAAACTATAATATTAGCTATATGCTATAATAAAAAATAATTTCAATAATTATAATTTAAATTATGGATGATGAATATTCATCCGACTCTATGTACATCCTTTCTATAATTTTCAACATANTTCAATTATTATAATTTAAATTATGGATGATGAATATTCATCCGACTCTATGTACATCCTTTCTATAATTTTCAACACAATAGGGTTCACCAAAAGTGGAGGGGCCTGCTTCAAAAGAGGACGAATGTGGGAGTGTGGTGAGAGCTGCACGGTGTGGCAGGTCAACATAACTTGAGGTGGAGCAACGGGCCTGACAAGCACCATTGTGGTTGTCAAAGTGATCGTCACAGTGGTTATCGTCTGCACGTTGGGTCGTGAAGCAACTTGCTTCTTTCTTCGGAAAAAAGTTGTCCGCGAAAACTGGCCAACGAAGTCTCTGGTCATCGTTGCCTTCTGAAGCTATCTATAATAAGAAAAAATAATTGATTTGAATAATCATAAGCAAAAAATAACAAAAGTGAGAAAATGAAATATTTGAAGCAAGAAATTAACAAAAGAAATAAAAAATTCATGAAGAAAAGACAGGAAATAATAGAAATGTAGGAAATATCAGAACAAACAACGTAAAAGATAAAACCTACAAGTACCCATTTTATTCTTATTCATGGAATGAATAGATGTTGAGCTTAAAATTTTCTCATCTGTATCATCATTGAACTCATCCATAGTATGACTAACTTCCTCATATGCACCAGTAACATCCACTAAGGTATACCCTTCCTTAATATAATTAAAAGGAATACATAAATACATTGCGTTCATAGTGCCCGAATATTGCAAATGCACTATTTTTTTTTAAGAATCTTGTAATAATCTATCTCAATATCGAAATTTGTTTTCTTTTTGACACGTTGGAATTATATTCATTCTTTTATTCGGACTAGGAACTAGATCTTTACCCATTCACTTCAAATATTGGTTACATTAGAACACTACAATTATGCCCCCATGCAAGATTTATTAAGCTCTGATTCGTAACTCTATTGTTTTGATTATGATTCTATTAAAAAAAATTAATAGACATGTATAATTTGAGCAATGAATTTACGTACTACTGAATCGTTAAATTGGTTGAACTTGTGTATAATTTAAACCATTTTGAGAACTTTTCCTCAATCTTCTTATTGATAATATTTTCATCCTCATTGTTTAAAGAGCTCACAAATAACCTGATCGCATAAATGAAATTTAACTAATTAGGTAAATATAACATTTTTAGTACACAATAATAGCTGTTAAACTTCATTGCATTTCATGAGAAAATATACAGCCATTGCTCAAAGCTCATTGTCGTTGAGAAACATCAATTCCATTTCCTCATGTTTCGCCTGATTTCTACCATATAGAAATCACAGACCGCGAAAGCTCCTAAAATACAATTTTCTCTGTGGCTCATTGTCACTCAAAGTAATATGAACAGAAAGCCATCTTTGCAGTAATGCCTCGCATATTGAGCCTTCAGGTAATGTTTTATTTTCACGATTTTTTTATTGTATTAAAAAATTTACAATAATAAAAATTGTTTAGTACGATGTGGTAATGATTCCTTAAAAATTATATAAATAAAAATTTGAAACACATACCTCTCAAATAGATATATCAATCGATATTGTATCAGCCCCCCACTATAGGCCTCATGAGAGAGACGTATATGTAGATGCTCTATCAAGTTTAAAAAGCCAGAAGAAAACATTCTCAATTTTACACAATATAGTGGAATTTCTTGTTCAATTTGTTATAATAAATCCTACTTTTAAAAGAGTTACACATAATTACTTGAAAAATGTACTTATTTCAATTAATTACTGTCTGTCGTTTAAAAAAAATTTAGAAATTGTCGGCCGCCAGAATGAATATCCAGACACCCAATTTTAAAAAGGTTTAATTTAATGTATATATATATATTGAAAAAAAAGTAATATTTTTATTTTTGAAAATATAAGACCGAACCGATCTCATATCTGCAATAGTTTAAATGATTTAGCGCAACAACGCAAATAATATATCTACCTCGAAGGACAGATACACTATTTACTAGTGATGCTCGATTAAATAAACTAAAGAATATATGACATCCGTTTTAATCTGTGAATCTTTATGTTGACCGACAAATTCCCCTAATATTAAAAAATAGATAGAGTTTATATTATTTGGGTTCTTAAAGCTCCCTATAGATGTAAGCCCCTATAGTTAATTACCTCTCAAATGACTGAAGTCATTAAGAGAATTCTCTATGATGATCAGGGTATCTATCTTCATGAATTCAAAGTTTATGGTTTTCAAGGTTGGATATGGAAAATTCAAGTGGGAAAGGGACCAAATGGGAACACTTATTTCTAAAGTCAAAGGAAAGAAAATTAGAGTATTTCACGGATCATGAGGAAAACCTCGGTGACTTCCCAAACTATCTTATTATTTGGCTTCGATTCCGAAAAGATGTTATTTGATGTTTCATTTTGTCAGTTTTATTATTTAGGAATTATATTTGCGTGACACGGTCATACAAATAACCTGGATGATATGACGTCGTATGGGACAACAACCTCGGAACATAAAGCGAGTTAGGGCTTAAATTGCACAACTAGCTGTGCAAAAGCTTAAAAGATACAGTGAGGATTTATGTCGCGCTAGACAGACTATCTCAAAATCCTGTGGCTCGTTTAATTCTAAAGAAATTGTTTGCTGTTGTAGATCTGTTGAAGTTATTCTTCTGCACATCCTCCACCTGCTACTTCTCCGTCCTGTTGCCAACGAAGATTTGCTCCAAGCTCGAAACTGTAGCGACTCCAAGTTTAGTTTATGTGTTGTATTTGCAAGTATAATTATTGTTGGGTCTCAAGGACCCTCTGTACCTCCTAACATATGTCTTATTGTTTTCTATCCAAGGAGTTTAGCAAGTGCCTTAAAGTAAATAATGCAATAAAAAGGACGACAAATTGCAGAAAATTTAAACAAATTGCTAGAAAGTCTGGTATAATAAAATCATAACAACAATAAAAAAACAAGTAAAACGAAACACAATGTCACGTATTAAGAATCAGGAGTATGAATTTATATGTGACATTAGGAGTGTCCCCAATTGCCAGGAGGATCTGAGTGTAAGGCTCAAGCTCAAATCCCGGAGCATTGAGTTTCACTGTAGGTTGAGTCATGACCGGAATTTCACTACTTGATTTAATTAAAAGGAAGTTATGAATCACATCTTGGTATATCCTTATGTTTATCATTTTAAATAACTTATGAATTGAAGTCAAATGCCTAGTTTCATCATTCATTTGAAAATTAGGTAGAGGAACTCTCACTTATGGTGTGCTCCTAAAGCCTAGGAAGCCTACACTTTAACTTGAGCTTGCAGTGATTTAGGGTGTTTTGCTTTCAATGAAGTGTTTGCTAACTAATCCTCAAATTTTTTTTTAAATGTTTTCCAAATAATTAAATCGAAAATTTTCATTTTTGAATTAATCATGTTTAACAAAAACAAATCAACGGAGAAGAAGGCTGACCCACTTCTAAAAAGAAATCAACAAAACAAAGAGGCAAAACCGCAAGTAAATCGACCTAAAGACGTTTAAATTCTTTCAAAACGATGATCAAACCAGTCCCAAAAGAATGAAATTGAAACTCTTGCAAAAACATAAGTAACCAACTCAAAGAAAGTCAAATAAACTCACAACTCGTATAAAACAACTTTAACAACTTCAGATTCTACATAATGCCAACTTGTCAATGTTTCAAAGTCTAAACTCATATTTTCGAAAAAGGCAAACTCGAAGGAGCTCTAAAATTCTCACACATAAAAGCTTCAAATTTTTGATGTCACATTTCTTTTCCACTCTTTTATTTCCCCAAGCAATCGTATAAGCCTAAAATAATCATTACCCTATTTATCTTTTACCACAACAAACAAAATATGCAAGGCTTAAAGCGAAGCCACTTATCTAATTATTTTCGAGATAAATTATAATCATATCAACAAATATCAGCACTAGCAAGGTTCTGCGAATAAAAATGGTTGTGGGATATATGCTTGGAATATCCATAAGTAAAAGAAATCAAACCAGCTCATTTTACAATCAAAACAAAGAGATATCAAGAAATGTTGTAGAGAATGCTTAGGATAAGAAATATGGAGTGTTGCTTTCCTTATAATGTGATAACACCCCTTTTTATATGTATCATGAAAGATTCAGGTGTTAGAAATGTGAAGAGCAAGCGAATCTACATGATGAAAGCAACCACTATAAGGCAAGATTTGTTCTGAAAGAGTTTCAGCAAAAGGAGTGCACTGCTGAGAGGTTTTATTTTAGTATTGAAGATGACAACTATTAGAGTTATGTTGAGCTTAGTAAATGAGAAAAATCTACATATATAGTAGATTGATATGAAGACAGCTTTTTTAGATGGTGACTTAGAATAAGAGATATATATGGTGCAATCACAGGGATATAAATTTCTAGGAATAGAAGGCATGGTCTTCAGATTGAATAAAAGCTTTTATGATTTGAAGCAGACCCCAAAACAGTGATACAAAATGTCTGACAAGTTATGTCAGACAATGGACATATGGGGTGCCAAACAAATCTCTGATGTTTCATAAAAAAAATTTTTGGTAATTATTATATAGTGTTTCTATTATGTTTATGACATGCTTATTGCTGGAACACGTGAAAAAAATCAGACTTAAAGGAGTAATTATCAATAGAGTTTTAGATAAAAGATTTAGTTCAACCAGGGTCTTGAATGTGAGAATTAGAAAGGAGACGAGTGCGGATACAGTGAAGTTGTCTCAAGCAGAATATGTTGAAAATGTCCCACATAGGTTCAAGCATGAGTGGCACAAAATCAATTTGCATTCGTTTAGGTAGTCACTTCAAGCTATCTCAGGAACTATTGCCCAAATTTGAAGCATAGTAAGAATAGATGAATAGAACTATGCATGCTTTAATAGTTAGAAGTCTGATGTATGTGATAATATACATAAGATCAGACATTGCTCATGTAGTATGAGTGGTCAGTAGGTACATGGGTAATCTAGTGAAACATTAGTGGATGACGGTTAATTGGATTCTTAGATACTTGAGAGTAACAATCAACAAGGCACTTTGTTTCAGAGGTGCAGGAATTAATCTACAGTAATATGCTTCACTTTGGGGAACACAGTTGTAATTGGGTCTCCAATCTATAGAAGACAATTGCACTTTCAACTACAGAGGCTGAGTACATTGCTGCTAGTGAGGCTAGCAAAAAATTGATTTGATTGCAAAGCTTTATGACAGAATTGACAATGAGCAAGGGATTGGAAAGCGTCAAAGTGATATGAGTGCTATTCATGTAGCTAAAGATGTCATTTTTTTTTTATGTTGGGACAAGTCACATTCAACTGATGTATCACTTGATTCGTTCTCTTCTAGAAGATGATCAGTTATATTTGAAGAAGATGCATACAGCTATGAATCCTACAATATGTTGAGTAAGGTGGTTACAATTGAGAAACTGAAGCTAAGTTTTGGCTTCAATTGGAGTTCAAGAAGATTGAGATCAGGGGTGAGCCACACTACTGTATACAACTATAAAGATGGTGCAAATTTGGAGGAGAGGTGGTTGCAAATTAGTCTCTAAGTAGGAGATTATTATGTGTGAAGCCTAATTAGCAAGAAGAAACGCCCTGTAGAAGTGCAATAGGTTACCCAACGCCTGGGACCCTATGTGTAGAAGCGAGTAGCCCAATACCAGTGGGGCGCCCAGATGCCCAACCAAAGGTTCCAAGGTGGAAACCAGTCTCTAGTAGAGGCGCTTAAACACCATGAAAACTTGTTTCAAGCATTCTAGAACAAAGTGCCTGAAAACTCAGTGCTTAGTTGACTATAATAGATATCTACAGTTAGAGATTTTATGTTTCACGTTTCTTTGTTGTGGGTGATGCTTGCGAATAGTCTGAAACAATGTCGCAAGTTAATGTTGGATTTCTGCGTTCTGTTGTGCGAAATAAAATGGAGAGGAGCATTCGTTTGTTTCAAAAGAGTAAAGAGGCTTCAGTGTGGTGTAATATGTACAACTTCTTATTTCTTAGTCAAATTCTCGGTGTGGTGCCTCCGTGATTTTTGTGTTGTCTATGTTTCCACATGAAAGTTGTGTTTTTTGCATATTTTTTGGAATTACTTGTTTGTGTGCTTCTTTTCAAGTATTTTGTTTTGGATTTATCGAATATTTTCCTCTGCATTTATCTTAACCCAATAACAGGTAAGGCTATGGGTTAAGGTTAATTGCATGTGGAAATGGCCTCGACAAGCCGCTCAAATCTAACGTGGTCGTCTTGTCTGTGGAGATGGCCTCGACGCTCCGTTCCTATTTCATTGCCCTTGCCGACGACTTTTCTATTCCTACTCGTGCCCCTCTTTCAGGCTCAGAGCCTGATTTTGGTATCGGTAAGTCCTGTAATATTCCACAATCTTTTCACAAAGCTCTGGAAGGTGGTGGTGATCACAATTTTATTAAAAAGCTTGGTAAAAAAAAATGGGAAACCTATTTTTTTTTCTCACCGAGGTTGAAACTAGTTCTCTTGCATCTTCTTGGCATTTTGCTTTAGTGGGGGAATTTATTTATGGTCATCCAAAACTTGAGATCATTCAGAAAGATTTTGATTGTATGAAGCTATTGTGTAGTTGGAATATTGACTTAATTGACGAGTGACATATACTTATTCAGTTATCTCACGATGCAAATTACACTCGTATTTTTTCTCGTAAAGTTATCAAGATCGACAACCGTTTTATGAAAATCCTGAAGTGGACTGTCGATTTTGATCAAAAAACGAAGTCTCCTATCATTTCTGTTTGTATAAAGTTTCTGGGGTTAAAGTTACATCCGTTCAACTTGGAAATTATCTACTCCTTAGCAAATGCTTTCGGTAAGCCTCTCAAGGTTGATAGATATATTTGTATCCTTCTTTCTTTTTAATATTTTTGTCTTTTGATTTTCTCAATATATATATATATAT
>JXCR01129639.1:118274-131401 GCA_002079205.1 Phalaenopsis hybrid cultivar
TTTGCCGATTGTGATTCCCGACGGTGAATCTTCGACTTCTTTCTCTTCATCCTCTCCCACGACGACGACGACTTCACGCGCTCGCAGCTCTCAATTGACGGTGCTCTCTCACAGTCGTCTCTCCACTCGGCGATGTTCGCTCGTGTCGTCTCTACCATAGTAGACGACTCTCGCTCGCAACTCATTCACACGTCGTCTCCTAACCTGACGCGGCTCACGTCGTCTCTCCTCACCCGTAGTTGATGGACTTGTTGCCCTGCCCGACAGACAGTTTCCTCAGGGTTTGCTCGTCTCTCTGTCGCAGCTCGCCAAGCCGTTCAAATCTAATGTGGTCGTCTTGTCTGTGGAGATGGCCTCGACGCTCCGTTCCTATGTCATTGCCCTTGCCGGCAACTTTCCTATTCCTACTCGTGCCCCTCTTTCAGATTCAGAGCCTGATTTTGTTATCGGTAAGTCTTACAATATTTTACAATCTTATCACGAGACTCTGGAAGGTGGTGGTGATCACACTTTTATTAAAAAGCTTGGTAAAAAAAATGGGAACATGTTTTTTTTCTCACCGAGGTTGAAACTAGTTCTCCTGCGTCTTCTTGGCATTTTGCTCTAGTGGGAAAATTTATTTATGGTCATCCAAAACTTGAGATCATTCAGAAAGATTTTGATTCTATGAAGCTATTGGGTAGTTGGAATATTGACTTAATTGACGACTGACATATACTTATTCAGTTATCTCACGATGTGAATTACACTCGTATTTTTTCTCGTAAAGTTATGAAGATCGACAACCATTTTATGAAAATCCTGAAGTGGACTGTCGATTTTGATTCAAAAGCAGAGTCCCCTATTATTCCTGTTTGGATAAATTTTCTGGGGTTAAAGTTACATCTGTTCAACTTGGAAATTGTCTACTCCTTAGTAACTATTTTTGGTAAGTCTCTCAAGGTTGATAGTTCTACGTTTGCTGTCACCAAACTCTCTGTGGCTTGTGTGTTAGTTAAGAGAGATATCACTCAATCAGTTTCGAATGTGGTAGGGATTGAAACCACTCTCAACGGGTATTGACAAAAGGTTGAAATAGAATCACATCCTTATTGTTGCTCTCATTGTAGTATGTTTGAACACAGTTCTACTATCTGTTATCGCTTTCATCCTCATCTAAGGCTGAATATCGGTAAAAATCAGCCACCTACTATCCCTGCTGAGAAGGTACAACATGATCCTCTTTCCAACACCGCATTTTCTGATGATGAACATCATACCCAAGCCGTTCTATGTCTGGATGCTACTGTCTTTGAACACTATATCAGCGGGTGGTTTGGAGCATGGTACTTTGGAGTCTCATGAAGCATCTCCCCATACTTAAACATATCCAAACGTGTTTATACCACTCACTGTTATTCAAGAAGACTCACTTACATGCTAAGACACATGAGAGTACTCATTTGATCCAATAAAAAATCAGTTGGTATAACAAGTAGTTGCTTCTAATGTCCGACAAAGTTTAGACCAATCCACTGATCAGGTGAGTCAGTCTTTGGATGAGGATTGACCGGTCTATATTCCAGGATGAGGAAGAAGAAGAATGGAGGCCTACCCGAGCTCAGGAACTTATTGGACGATACATTAGTTACTACTGGCAATGCACTCATCTTACTAATTTGATAGCTGACTTTTTTTCGTAAACTAGAGGTAGAGGCAGGACAAAATTGGGTCGCTCTCTAGCTACCTGATACTACGTATTTTGATAATTTTTGTTTTTTTTGGATCTCATGTATTTTTCTGAATTTTCTTTTTTAGGAACCATTTGCATGTGATGGTTATCGTGTGAGTAGGGTGTCATACTTAAGCACTCTCACACAATCTATTTGTATCCTTCTTTCTCTTTAATATTTTAGCCTTTTGGTTTTCTCAATATATATATATATATATATGTATATGAAAAATAATAACTCCTAAATTACTAACTTATCAAACACATCTAACCTAAACTAGGAAAGGAAATAATTTTGAAATAAAAAATAAAAAAAACATAAAATAAGAAGGGAATAAACTAATTTAGGGTTTCCTAAATTATTCTAATCAATTTTTTAGGATTTGGAAGTGGCTAGTCAACGCACATGAGAGAGAGTGAGCCAGATGTTAATAGAGTTCCGCACATATATAGTAAGAGCAAGCTAACTTTACAATAGTGTTCCATGTTGGTAACATTTTATAAACAAGTAACTTACTTATTGTTCACATCAAGGTGGTTTTCATTTGAATATATTTTGTAGCAATGCTATAAGTTGTCACACCTGTTTCTCATAATATTTGAAGCTCATCTATCAAATGTTTTAAATATATATATTTTTTTCTTCGTGCTTTATGGACCTGGTATGTTTAATTTGAAAAACACAAAAGGTGGTCATGCACATCTCAAGTGATAAATTATATGACATAACAATTATCAACCAGCATGAGTAGGGCAAAATGACTTGACTGTATGATGTAAAACCGTCTGCACATATTTCAAGCCTAATATTAACTGACTCAATTGTAAATTTTGAATAAGCAACGATCAAAATGTTTTCGGATTTTTCAATTTGTTTGATGACTCAATATGCTAATTTTGTCTGACTATTTTGATGTCATCTTATATAAGGAACAACACAGATAGAGGTACACAACCTTTGAAGACGTAGAATGAACGTTAGTAGAAGAGATACTTGTGTGGAGTATAAATTTATTTCTTACTCTTCTGATTCTGTGATCTAAATCTTTTAGCACCACAAAACCTGCATTATGTCTCTATTGCATGAGCTTGATGATACAATATACAAATATTAACACAATAATCTATCTTCTCTACTCTCCAAACGCTAATTTCGACACCAGTTTCATCGTTATATATTGGTCCTCAGGCACTAAATTTTTTTTTAAGTTTGTTTCCTTTAGTAATCCTGCAATATACTTATAAACAATCTATGGATTTATTAAAGTTTGATTTAATACTCAAAATTATAAAAGCGATTGATACCATTTTGCGACATTTAATTATGCATAGAATTTCTTAGCTTTGTTGTTCGATGTCTCATCCTTAATCACTTACTCACAAATTGAACTCTGGTTGTAGTAAATATCATTTTTTCAAATCTAGTAGGAACATACTCATTTGGTGAGGCAGAGTTTGATGAAGCACCGGTCTGAACTTATTCAACATGTGGTTCATACTATTCATGAGCAGTACAATACCATTAGTTAGGTTAAATCCCTACGATACAAATTCAACTTGGCCTCATCCAATGTTAGGAAGAATTGATTTTTGTTCTTCACACAAAAAACATCAAAATTTATCCTCTGAAAGGTAAGTAGGAAGTTGTGATGCCGCTTGCACCAAATTTTCAATATCATTCAAGAATTTATTAGTGATCCTTTTTCTTTCTGAATGTAATCTACAATACATCCATGATCAATTTCATATATTCATTAGTGCCTTATAGATTTTTAAGGATAAGGACATTTAACACATCAGTTAAATAAATCATCTTATATATTAGTATGAATATAACAATTGAAGTTGAAATCTTATATAGGTAAATACAGAAGTAAGACAACCCTTGCATACTAATTGAAAGGTATTGCTGTTTTAACTTTTAATAAGTGAAATGAACTTTCTCATGCATGGGTGATATGTGTATGAAATAATTGTTTTGCATGCATACCAATCTTTCATTGTAACACTCGATATTGTTTCCAAGAAATAAAGATAGAAGATTTACATGCATACCATAACCCAACCATACATTCTATCATAATTGCATGAAAACTAATTTAATTTTATTATAAGTTAAGCTTAATTAAACTAATATAAATTTTAATTAACCTTAATTATAAACCCACTTTAATATTAAATCTAAGCCTGAAACTATAAGTTAAGCATGCATCCACACACACACACACACACAATTAATCCTAACTTAAAACTAGACACACACACAGTTAATCCTAACTTAAAACTAGATAAACTAAACCCAATTAAACATTAAAGCCAATAATTCTGAAGAATGTTGAACTATGGGCAAACTGGAACTTATTCCTCAAACTTAAACTAAATTTATTTAAGTTTAATTCAAATAAACTAAACATATTAGAGTAATTATTTAATAAATCGAAAGAGCCAATGTTGTGTAAAATTCAAACTAAATAATAATAAGACAATTATCAATGTAAAAAATTGTATTCTTATTTAGTTAACATTTTTAATTGATCGATTATCTTATTCCACTCATTTTTTGCCCTACATTTTATTTTGAAAATAGTATTCAAGTTATTGTGGGTTTTCAACATCCACTCATTCTTTGCTGTACATTTTATCTTGAAAATATTATTGAAGTTATTGTGAGTTTTCCACAACAAAGTGGATACTCATACCTCTAAAAGTATAGTAATATAAAAGAATTAAAATGATAATATAGATGCTTGATAAATTTTGTAAATTACTATAAAATCATTTTTTAATATCTTTATTCAATGATGTGCATGTAAATGATTTTAAATTATTATACTAGATAATAAGGACAATATCACATCTTATCTATATTAATTTAGTATTACATTTATTAAAAACTGTCATGACTTGGCCCGTGGCTTAGAATTAACCAAGACGGGTACAGACATTTTGGATGATAAAAAGTAAGTTTTCTATTTTTATTTTTTATAACCAACATTTACTAAATGAAAGACCCACTAAAGAAAATTAAATTAAATCAATATAATTAAATTTAGCCATTACAGTTTGTCCGCGTCTTATATGAATATTTTTTCTTCAATTGCTCATCTTTTAATCAATTAATTATATTTAAAAATTTAAGTTATATTAAGGTTGAGCTAGCCAAAGCTAGTGAATACTCTTACTCCTAAATTATAGTAATATAAAGAAAAAGAAAATAATATGCATGTCAGTTAAGCTTTTAATAAATTAATATAAATATTTTATTGTTTATGAATTTGACCACTTATGATATGATATGTTATTCAATGTATTTTACTATATTAATAGTATATTTATATTATTTTATACTATAACCAAGAGCTTCTTCCTCTCGTCTTCCTTCGATCGGTCATGACACCACTCGTCTTCCTTGCATCGCATTCCTTTCTTCTACAGAGCCGCTCGAAGCCTCCTTCGGCTTTGTCGTCCTCGCCGAGCCCTAGTGTCATGCCTCCTCTGCTTGACGACGTCATTGTCACTTGCCACCACCGCCTTAAGCTTCGATTGATGCTCATGGAAGCCCTAGCTTGCACCCGTCATTCTCATGCCTTTGTACGCACCTTTCAACTCTCAAAGTAGGTCATCTCTCATTCGTCTCGCGTTTGTTTATAAAACTAAATTACCTTTTGTTTTTTGACTTGTTCGCTTCCTCTACCTCTTTGGCTCTCTCAAGGATATGAAATGAGGCCCCACAATCTTTCCTACTTGTAAAAATTTCGTCCTTGAAATTTATAACAAATCACAAGTCATCTCTCATTAAGTAAGGTTAACGTGAACTACTTACAAAATTCATGATGAAAACTAGGAGTCATTCATTAATACGAAACGTAATCATTGTAAAGTAAAGATCTAATACAAGTAGACTCGACTAGGGTCTCCTCATTAATAAAATTAGGATAACAACATATGTAAAATAACACATAGTTACTGAAGCAAGAAGTATGTTAGGAAAACAACCTTATATGTAAGAAGACACCAAACACATCGGACTTTATCAACCTAAATAGTAGTAGGTTCTTCAGGCTCACTATGAGTAAGGGAATAAACTCGAGGTTGAATAGGTTGTCTTGGTNAAAGCAGTCATGACTTGGCCCGTGGCTTAGAATTAACAAAGGCGGGTATAGACGTTTTGGATGATAAAAAGTAAGTTTTCTATTTTTATTTTTTATAACCAACATTTACTAAATGAAAGAACCACTAAAGAAAATTAAATTAAAGCAATATAATTAAATTTACCCATTACAGGTTGTCCGCATCTTATATGAATATTTTTTCTTCAATTGCTCATCTTTTAATCAATTAATTATATTTAAAAATTTAGGTTATATTAATGTTGAGCTAGCCAAAGCTAGTGAATACTCTTACTCCTAAATTATAGTAATTTAAAGAAAAAGAAAACAATATGCATGTGAGTTAAGCTTTTAATAAATCAATATAAATATTTGATAGTTTATGAATTTGACCACTTATGATATGCTATGTTATTCAATGTATTTTACTATATCAGTAGTATATTTATATTATTTTATAATATAACCTAGAGCTTCTTCCTCTCGTCTTTCTTCGATCGGTCATGACACCACTCGTCTTCCTTGCACCGCATTCCTTTCTTCCACAGAGCCGCTCGAAGCCTCCTTCGGCTTTGTCGTCCTCGCCGAGCCCTAGTGTCATGCCTCCTCTGCTTGACGACGTCATTGTCACTTGTCGCCACCGCCTTATGCTTCGATTGATGCCGATGGAAGCCCTAGCTTGCACCCATCATTCTCATGCCTTTGTACGCACCTTTCAGCTCTCAAAGTAGGTCATCTCTCATTCGTCTCGCGTTGGTTTATAAAACGAAAGTACCTTTCGTTTTTTGACTTGTTCGCTTCCTCTACCTCTTTGGCTCTCTCAAGGATATGAAATGAGGCCCCACAATCTTCCCTACTTGTAAAAATTTCGTCCTTGAAATTTATAACAAATCACAAGTCATTTCTCGTTAAGTAAGGTTAACGTGAACTACTTACAAAATTCATGATGAAAACTAGGAGTCATTCATTAATATGAAACGTAATCATTGTAAAGTAAAGATCTGATACAAGAAGACTCAACTAGGGTCTCTTCATTAATAAAATTACGATAACAACATATGTAAAATAACACATAGTTACTGAAGCAAGAAGTATGTTAAGAAAACAACCTTATATGTAAGAAGACATTGAACTCATCGGGCTTTATCAACATAAATAGTAGTAGGTTCTTCAGGCTCACTATGAGTAAGGGAATAAACTCGAGGTTGAATAGGTTGTCTTGGTTGAACTTCTATAGGAGCTGAAGCAATAGACTCTATCATTCTCTACCCACCTGCAGTCTTTTGTGATAGAGCTCACCAGATTTATGATCTTCAGTGCTCTTTTGGCCAAATTATGGACTATATCTTGATATATGACCAAACTTACTACACCAGTGGATGTGCCAGAGTTCATCAAACATTCTACCTTATGTTGTCTCCCGCATTTGACATAAGAGACTACGGTAGTCAGATTCATAACTCTGTTAAATCCACCTGAATTTTATTTGGACTTTTCATTAGATCCCTCTAATAAATTTTCCTAAATTTTTTTTTAAGCATATAGGGCCACAAACCACTCCCGGATAGCTCCACTAATTCTTTTAACTTACCATCATGTTAAATATGTACCCTAATCTACCCTAACGCTGCCCACACTATCACCTTTCACCTTTTTCATCTAGCATAAATGTAGCTAATGACACTCTTCTTTCATTTGGATTGTCCTTTCTATCTAATATCTTCTCAATTTGCATGAGCAAGTTCCCCGCTTCAATTAAATCTTTAGTTCTCTTAAATAATGGTGGACACAGTTCTTATTCTGCATTTGTCTCCCATAACCAATCTGATAAGTTTGTACTGCTTGTCTTCGAGCAGATAAAGGTACAAAGCACTATTAGAATAGCTCCACGAATTCTTCCAACTTATTATAATGTTGCATGTATCCCTTTGTCTGTTCTGATGCTGCCTGCGCCACCACCTTTTAGCTTTTTCGTCTAGCATAAATGTAGCTAACGACACTTTTTTTATTCGGATAGGTCATTCTATTTAATATCTTCTCAATTGGCATCAACCAATTCCCTGCTTCAATCTATTCATAAGTTCCAAACAATGGTGGATGCAGATCTTGGAATATCTTTAAGTACTTATCCATAGGAACTGTATCACTTCCAATAGACTGTGATTTAGACTCTTGAATCAGCTGAGTCATGGCCACCATCATCTGGGTTAGGACATTTGTGCTCAAATTTCTAGTAGACTGCACTTCATCATTTCCCATCGCTCCCTTCTATAGTTTTCATTTTACTCCATGCATAGATGAAGATAATTATTAAATTGGATTATCGTAAAATTTTAATTAATTTTATTATTATTATTATTATTATTATTATTAAAAATTTTATATAATTACTTAATTGGCTCTTTCATCATGATTACTTCAATTAATCCTAAAGCTTGTCTCTGATATTACTTTTGTCACGACTTGACCCGGGGATTATAATTAACCAAGACAGATACAGACAGTAAGGCAATGAAAACTAAATTTATTATATTTGTTTTCTGTAACTAACTTTTAACAAACAAAGGTGCTACTAAAGAAATTAAATTAATTTAGTACAATTAAATTTACCTCATTATATGTTTAAGTCTTTTATAAACATTTTTTCTTATAATGCTCATCTTTTGATCGATTAATTACACCTAAAAAATTAATCTAAACAACTGTGAGGTTAAACAAAGCAAAGAATAGTCACACTCCTAAACTACAATAATATAAGAAAAAACAAAACATGCATATCAGTTAAGTTTTTAATTAATTTGTATAAAATTTGATAGTTTATAAATATGATCACTTATGATATTTCATGTGTGTTTTATTATTTCTATAGCATGTCTATATATTTCTATGTCTGTACAACCGTCACAAGAACACCATCTAAAATTTGTACATGTTTAGGTACTTCAATATCATCTCATTTTCCATTTACATCCACAAGTATCTTAGTGTTCCCCGCTAATGCCATAAATAGGTAAACTCCATCATAATTAATCATGAACATACAAATATATATATATATATATATATATATATNTCTAACCTAAACTAGGAAAGGAAATAATTTTGAAATAAAAAGTAAAAAAACATAAAATAAGAAGGGAATAAACTAATTAAGGGTTTCCTAAATTATTCTAATCATTTTTTTAGGATTTGGAAGTGGCTAGTCAACGCACACAAGAGAGAGAGAGCCAAATGTTAATAGAGTTCCGCACATATATAGTAAGAGCAAGCTAACTTTACGATAGTGCTCCATGTTGGTAACAGTTTATAAACAAGTAACTTGCTTATTGTCCACATCAAGGTGGTTTTCATTTGAATATATTTTTTGTATCAATGCTATAAGTTGTCACACCTGTTTTTCATAATATATGAAGCTCATCTATCAAATGTTTTAAATATATTTTTTTTTCTTCGTGCTTTATGGACCGAGTATGTTTAATTTGAAAAACACAAAAGGTGATCATGCACATCTCAAGTGATAAATTATATGACATAACAATCATCAACCAACATGAGTAGGGCAAAATGACTTGACTGTATGATGTAAAACAGTCTGCACATATTTCAAGCCTAACATTACCTGACTCAATTGTAAATTTTGAATAAGCAACGATCAAAATATTTTCGGATTTTTCAATTTGTTCGATGACTCAATATGCTAATTTTGTCCGACTATTTTGATGTCATCTGATATAAGAAACAACACACATAGAGGTACACAATTTTTGAAGACGTAGAATGAACGTTAATAGAAGAGATACTTGTGTGGAGTATATATTTATTTCTTACTCTTCTGATTTTGTGATTTAAATCTTTTAGCACCACAAAACCTGCATTATGTCTCTATTGCATGAGCTTGATGATACAATATACAAATATTAACACAATAATCTATCTTCTCTACTCTCCAAATGCTAATTTCGACACCAATTTCTTCATTATATATTGGTCCTCATGCACTAAATTTTTTTCTAAGTTTGTTTCCTTTAGTAATCGTGCAATATACTTTAAACAA
This sequence comes from Phalaenopsis hybrid cultivar, assembly GCA_002079205.1. Classification (NCBI taxonomy): domain Eukaryota; kingdom Viridiplantae; phylum Streptophyta; class Magnoliopsida; order Asparagales; family Orchidaceae; genus Phalaenopsis; species Phalaenopsis hybrid cultivar. The sequence continues at coordinate 128,149 of JXCR01129639.1, forward strand.
TCTATGGACTTACTAAAGTTCGATTTAATGCAATCTTTAACTGATTTGCATGCATACCAGTTTTTCTTTGAACACTCGATATTGTTTCCAAGAAATAAAGATTGAAGATTCACATGCATACCATAACCTAACCATGCATTCTATCATAATTGCATGAAAACTAATTTATTTTTATTATAATTTAAGCTTAATTAAACTAATATAAATTTTAATTAGCCTTAATTATAAACCCACTTTAATATTAAATCTAAGCCTGAAACTATAAGTTAAGCATGCATCCACACACACACACAATTAATCCTAACTTAAAACTAGACACACACACACTGTTAATCCTAACTTAAAACTAGATAAACTAAACCCAATTAAACATTAAAGCCAATAATTCTGAAGAATGTTGAACTATGAGCAAACTGAAACTTATTCCTCAAACTTAAACCAAATTCATTTAAGTTTAATTCAAATAATCTGAACATACGAGAGTAATTATTGAATAAATCGAAAGAGCCAATGTTGTGTAAAATTCAAACTAAATAATAATAAGACAATTATTAATGTAAAAACCTGTATTCTTATTTAGTTAAAATTTTTAATTGATCGATTATCTTATTCCACTCATTTTTTGCCCTGCATTTTATCTTGAAAATAGTATTCAAGTTATTGTGGGTTTTCTACATCCAATCATTCTTTGCTCTACATTTTATCTTTAAAATATTATTGAAGTTATTGTGAGTTTTCTACAACAAAGTGGATACTCATACCTCTAAAATTATAGTAATANGGCATCCACACACACACACACTTAATCCTAACTTAAAACTAGATAAACTAAACCGAATTAAACATTAAAGCCAATAATTCTGAAGAATGTTGAACTATGAGCAAACTGGAACTTATTCTTCAAACTCAAACCAAATTCATTTAAGTTTAATTCAAATAATCTGAACATATGAGAGTAATTATTCAATAAATCGAAAGAGCCAATGTTGTGCAAAATTCAAACTAAATAATAATAAGACAATTATTAATGTAAAAAACTGTATTCTTATTTAGTTCACATTTTTAATTGATTGATTGTATTATTCCACTCATTTTTTGCCCTACATTTTATTTTGAAAATAGTATTCAAGTTATTGTGGGTTTTCTACATCCACTCATTCTTTGCTCTACATTTTATCTTGAAAATATTATTGAAGTTATTGTGAGTTTTCTACAACAAAGTGGATACTCATACCTCTAAAATTATAGTAATATAAAACAATTAAAATGATAATATAGATGCTTGATAAATTTTGTAAATTACTATAAAATCATTTGTTAATATCTTTATTCAATGATGTGCATGTAAATGATTTTAAATTATTATACTGTATAATAAGGACAATATCACATCTTATCTATATTAATTTAGTATTACATTTATTATAAAAGCTGTCATGACTTGGCCTGTGGCTTAGAATTAACCAAGGCATGTACAGACGTTTTGGATGATAAAAAGTAAGTTTTCTATTTTTATTTTTTATAACCAACATTTACTAAAGAAAATTAAATTAGAGCAATATATTTAAATTTACCCATTACAGGTTGTCTGCCTCTTATATGAATATTTAAATTTAGCAGTACAATTAAATTTACCTCATTACATGTTCAGCCTTTTATAAACTTTTTTTCTTCTAATGCTCATCTTTTGATCGATTAATTACACCTAAAAATTACTTTAAATAACAGTGAGGTAAACAAAGCAGTGAATAGCCACACTCCTAAACTACAATAATATAAGAAAAAACAAAACATGCATATCAGGATAAAGTGTAACATGAATTTTTTTTTATAAATCAATAATTATTAATACAATTGATTGAGAAACAAAGTATTACGATAAATCTAAGAGTAAGAGTCTCATCGATTATAGACGATTTGGTTGCTCTTAATTTTTTTTCACTTATTTCAAATTAATTCCTACAAAATGTAAAATATTCATGTTACTAAATTTTTATCATATTACCTAATTATAATTTAATTTAATTATTAATTATTATTTTATTACATTATTGTAATTTAGATTTCAATGCTTAAACTTTAAATTTAATCCTTTCAATTAATATTAATATTAAATATTATTAATTTATATAAAATATTTTTTGAAAATAAAACTTTTATCTTTCTTGCTATTGCCAATCTTTCCTTGATCTAAATTTGAAACTTCTATATCTTGAATCTTAATTTAAATAAACGATGCTTTTGATAATTAATAATCAATTATATAAGAAATTATTAAATTTATATTTTAAAACCCCTACCCTTAAAATGTTCTGTCTCTCCTTCCCGCACTTGGAGATCTTTCTCCTTACCCTCTCCACGCAAGATTCGCCTCCTTCCTACATGCATGAGAGCTCCTTTCTCTTGTCTTCCTTTGATCGGCCAGGGCACCACTACTCTTCCTTGAGTCGTAGGCCTCTTCCCACAGAGCTATTTGACCTTCGCACCAGAGCTGCTTGAAGCTTTTTTCCTTTAGCTTCCTCTTCCTCGCCGAGCCCTAGCATCATATGCATCCTCTGCTCGGCAACGTCGTCATCAATTGTTGTTGTGGCCTTAAGCTTTGATCTATGCTTGTGGAAGCCCTAGCTTGCACTTGTCAATCTCATGCCTTCGCACGCACTGTTCAACTCTCCGGCTATGTCGATTTCGCCTCAATCTCACATTGGTTTATAGAACAAAAGTTTCTTTCGTTTATCAACTTGTTCGGTTTCTCTCCCTCTCTTCGGGTCCCTCGAGGATAAGAAACAAAGCTTCACAGAATCATCGTTTAAAATGTACCTTCGAAAGTACTTCAGTAACAATGTATTTTTTCAATTTACATGCACGGATATTTTAGAATCTCTAACTATCACCATAAGAGGATGAACTTGTTTACTCAATATGCACATGCAAGATATTGATATAGTTCATTTCATTCACTTTTTTCTTCTCATTTAATATATTCATGTAATAACTAATTTATATAATAAATATATTTAATCAGTCTACGACATTTTAATTTTCCCAATACATCAATAAAATAGACAAATCTTGATCAAACTATAAAATCAATTTATTTCAGTAAATATTAGTATTATCTTATTTTTGGTTTAGAATAAAATAATATTTCTTCTATAGATCCGAAACGTGACCTTGACTTTTGATTACTAGTTTGTCTTTTTCGTTTCCATGTCCTTTAATTGAGCACATATACTCATACGGATAACATATTTAT
>JXCR01129648.1:15880-28824 GCA_002079205.1 Phalaenopsis hybrid cultivar
CTATGTCATATCTTGGTGAGTCCTTAAAAGTTTAATTAAGGATGATTTCATTGAGTGAAGAATATTAATTTTAATAGGCCTCTGAGGTATCCAACAAGTTAGGAGGGAGAAGCAGGTCCATGCCTCCCTCTCACCAACTGGTGAAAAGCCTCAAGTCCATTTAAACTTATTATATTGCTTAATGGTCCATCCTGTAAATACCCTTATTACTCAGTGAGCACTAATGTCTCAATTATCCCTAAGAATAGGGTAATTATCATTTATCATTTAATTTGAAAATCATGTGAGTGAATTCCCTTGAAAGGGAAGTTAGTGTAATTTGAACACTTAGCCAGAATTTTAATCCTAATTGGGCTTAGTGGTATTTCAAGGATGTTTGACATAATTATGTTTATTTCTCTAATCCTCATTTAGTTAATTTTGATCTAGCCTAAGTCACCACCAAGCCCTTAAGACCTAGGTGAGTGTCTTAATTAGTTTTGAAAAAGGATTTGATTTGACCTAAGTCACCACCAAGCCCTTAAGACCTAGGTGAGTGTCTTAATTAGTTTTGAAAATGGTTAAGCTTTAAGTGGTGGCCTAAGTCACCACTAAGCCCCTAATCCTCATTTAGTCAATTTTGATTTGGCCTAAGTCACCACTAAGCCCTTAAGACCTAGGTGAGTGTCTTAATTAGTTTTGAAAAGGGTTAAGCTTTAAGTGGTCATGATGTTTGGATTTTTATTTGAGAGTCAAGATAGGGGTATTAAATTGATTAATTATTGGCTTCAAAAGTTATAGCCCTAAGTCCAGGATCATTTAATTTTAACAAACTTCCAAAATTTATTAATTTAGAAATTTATTAACTTATCTTTTTAATGAGGAAGATGAAATTGGTTTTTACCAATTAACACCTTATGTTTCAAATATCAAATAAATTGATTAAGATTAGAGGTTACCCATTTTCCCTCCTTGAATTAAGCCTAAATGTTAAAATTATGGCAAAATTTCAAAATTACACATTTGCCCCTAAGGCTCTAACACCTCATAATTTGTCAAATTCAATTCAAATTACTTTGAAATTTTTATCCTACCTCATTCATGGGTCAATTGAAACATCAGAGGAGAAAATATGATTTTTAAAAATTTAATTTTATTTTTTATCCTACCTCATTCATGGGTCAATTGAGACATCAGAGGAGAAAATGTGATTTTTAATTTTCTCCTACCTCATTCATGGGTCGATTAAGACATCAGAGGAGAAAATGTGATTTTTCAAAATTTAACACCACATTAACGGGTCAATTAAGACATCAGAGGAGAAAATGTGTTTTTTCAAAATTTAATTTAATTTATATAATTATTTTCATGCAAAAATAAGATTTTTCAAAGAAAATTCCTAACTTGACCAAGGTAAATTATAATCCTTTGAAATTTTTACTGGAGGTAGGCCTGGACTAGAGAAGCCTTTGGACCAAATTTCATAATTTTTTTAATTCTCTCTGATTTATTAGAATTATGTCAAATTCTAGGTTATTTAATAAAATAAAATATTTTAGGTGGTGAAAATTAAGTTTTGTATTTTTGAAAAATCTCCCTAAGGTCAAAGAATGAACTCAGAGGAGCAAATTTTTTATTTTTTTTGTTTTTCTTTGATTTATTAGAATTATTTTGGTGAAAACTCATTTTTAGCCTTTTAAAAACTATTCTTAAGCTTTAAAATTCAATATCTTTATTTAGAGAATCAGAAAAAATATTCTAATTGTTCCTAAGTGATTAGGAAAAAAATTCAGAACATTTCCATGAGTTCTATTGTTTTTGTGATTTTTATGGATTTTTAATTATTTAAATATTTAAAATAGGTTAAAAATCAAGTTTTTATTATAAATATCATTTTATTTTTAAAAAATACCCCTCATCACAGAGAACTCAAAAAACAAAGTTTCATAATTTTTTGAGTTATATTTTGATTTTTAAAATTATTTAAATGCCAAAAGTGTTATTTATCTTTAAAAATCAACTTAAGTTGTAAAATGAACTCAAAATACTTTGAATTTTTTATGATGAGTTCTCTGGATCATAAACCACAGTGGAGATCCCGAATCAAGTCCTTTAAATGTTTATATTTTCTAAAATTAATTATTTTAGTGATTTAGTATTTGGGAAATTTAAGAGTATTTTAAATGACTTAACCCATGAAATTATTTCCAAAGGTTTCTCTAGTCATGGTGGATCTTCCAAAATTTGTTTAGAATTTTATAATCAATATGCTAATTTCCATGATTATTTTAATGGAATAATGTGGAAGACCTTGAAAAATATGGATCTCTGTATAGAAACCTCCTCTGACTTTGAAAAAAATAGGGAATGTCCCCCTTGACAGAGACTACAATATGCCGAAATTTCAAGCCAAGGTGATGTGCTAATATGCATGGAGAATCAAATGATCCCAAACAGAGTTTAATTAATTAAAAAAAATATGCATCAAATAGACTTGAAATTTGTTTCACATTGTTCTCCTCTGTTCACTGAGCAAGAGAGTATTTTTATTTTATTTTTGTGATTTTTCTACACAAAGTTATGAATTTTCTAAGTTAAGGGTATTTAAATAAATAAGAAAAAACCTTATTTATCTCTTTAAACAGTGCGTGCTGACTAGATCCTAGACAGCTCCAAAGGTATGCGTGGCGCGCTCTGGTAGGACGTCGCCGTCCACGTAGCTGCTGACTTGGCTCGTTGTTTATGTCCCTAAGCGCTGTCCGGCTCGATCTCCTCCGTTCATTTGATACACGCTTGATCAAATGGCTCCCCATCATCGTCCCTGATAGAATGATCCTGTGCCCGTCCACACTAAAACCCTAAGATCTCAGCCTAGACTCAACCAAATCACTTCGGGTTTGATCCTATGGACTCGTTTAAGTGAGACGAACATAATCCATATGATTAATGTACCATGAAATCAAGTTTAAGTAAATGGAGAATCAAAATAAGCTGGGGAGGAGGAGAAGTTTTATACCTTTACTCTGAGAAGGAAGGCTTCAATTAGAGGTGCTTTACACGTTTGTTGGGGTCCAAGGAGGCTAGGGATTGAGTCCCTGATCTTGGTGTAAGGCCTAGGTATGAATTTCGACTAAGCTCAATTTCAGGTGTTGATCTAGAGCTATGGTAGAGGCTCTGTGGAAGGGGGATTTGATGGGGCTTTGGCTTCTTTCACTGGATTGAGTCCCTAGTCTTGGTATAAGGCCTAGGTATGAATTCGACCAAGCTCGATTTCAGGTGTTGGTCTAGAGCTATAGTAAAAGCTCTGTGGAAAGGGGATTTGATGGGGCTTTAGATTTTTTTTCTATTGTGATGGTGTGGGTGAAATTAATTTGTGTTTGATGAACTGTGGAGGTGTATTTGGTTCTGTCCTGGTTTCCAACAGGGTTTCAAGCTCAAAATTAAGCTCCGGCAATGGGAATGAGTGAGGAAAAATGGTTGGAATGCATTGAGGGGATCTTAGGGAAGCTCTGTGTGAAGTTTGGAGAGACCTCTCTAAGAAAATTTTAGCACATCTCCCATGGCTGTGGGAGGTGAGTTTTTATAAAAATGGCCATGGGGTGGCTCTCAGGGCATAAGGTGCATTTCTTAGGTGGAGGGCAGAGGAGCTCTTCAATTTGGTTTGAATGAGCTGGCCTCTAGGTTTGATTTGGGTGAGGTGCCATGGGAGTGGCTCTCAATTTTGGGCTTTTCCGGTCGCTANACGGGAATGGGTGAGGGAAAGCGGTTGGAATGCACTGAGGGGATCTTAGGGAAGCTTTGTGTGAAGTTTGGAGAAGCCTCTTTGAGAAATTTTCAGCACACCTCCCATGGCCGTGGGAGGTGAGTTTTTATAAAAATGGCCATGGGGTGGCTCTCAGGGCATAAGTTTAGGTGCATTGTGGTTCTTAGGTGGAGGGCAGAGGAGCTCTTCAATTTGGTTTGAATGAGCTGGCCTCTAGGTTTGATTTGGGTGAGGTGCCATGGGAGTGGCTCTCAATTTTGGGCTTTTCCGGTCGCTAGGCTGGCCGATCGGGCAGGGGGAGGTGGCTAGGAGCTCAGGGAACCCAGAGGAATCCATCACAACAATTTAATGCAAATGTGCTTGGATTTGGCAATGATTTCTTAAGCACGTGCATTTTTGGAAATAAGATCCCTTAATTTGGGGAACCTTTGGTCCATGACTTGATTTATGTAGTTTCATGGTGTTTGGACTGGTCACTAAGTCCAACTAATGGCTGTGGTGGAGTTAATTTNCATACGTTTGTGTGCATTGTGGTGGTTAGGTGGAGGGCAGAGGAGCTCCATAGTTTAATTTGGGTGAGCTGGCCTATAGGTTTGATTTGAGAGAGGTGCCATGGGAGTGGCTCTCAGTTTTGGGCTTCTCTGGCCACTAGGCAGGGGGAGGTGGCTAGGAGCTCAGGGAACCCAGAGGAATCCATCACAACAATTTAATGCAATTTGGATTTGGCAAAGATATCTTAAGCATGTGCACTTTTGGAAATAAGATCCCTTAATTTGGGGGACCTTTGGGGATTTGGCAAAGATACCTTAAGCATGTGCATTTTTGGAAATAAGATCCCTTAATTTGGGTCTTGGATTTGACAAAGATATCTTAAGCTTGTGCATTTTTTGGAAATAAGATCCCTTAATTTGGGGGACCATTTGGTCCATGGCTTGATTTAGGTGGTTTCATGGTGTTTGTACTGGTCACTAGGTCCAACTAATGGTTGTGGNAAAATGACAAAAACTTGGGTTTGAGCTAGGTTATCCATGCCAATTGCCTCAAATAATTGTTGAATTTAGTATAGATGATTTTAAGGAACAACTTTGGTGAAGTATGGGAGTGGTTTTGAGTTCAATTGAAGGGTCAATTTGAGGGAATTTTGAATTTTAATCAATTTGGTCATGTTGGGCTAGGCTTGGGTCTAGCTTGGGTTAGCTTTGGGATAAGTCCAAATTGATTATTTTAAATGGTCAATAGTCATCTCATGAAGAGTTTTCAACATGAATTGGATGCCAATTTGAAGGTTAAGGCAATCAATTGAGTGAAATTTGGGGACGTAGCAAATTTGGGGCTAAATTTGGGAATTTTGGATTTAGGCTAAAATCAAATGGATTTGAGACTTCACCAAGGCCAATTGATGGTTGATTTTGATGTATAGGAATTCATAAAGATTTTTCAACATTAATTGAGGCCAATTGACTAGGCTATGGGTTTAATTTGGTGAGATTAGGTCCATAAAGATTTTGCAACATTAATTGAGGCCAATTGACTAGGCTATGGGCTCAATTGGGTGAGAAAATGGATTTGAGACTTCACCAAGGTCAATGGATGGTTGATTTTGATGTATAGGAATGTTATACAATTGATGGTTGATTTTGATGTATAGGAATGTTATAAAGATTTTTCAACATTAATTGAGGCGGCCAATTGATGGTTGATTTTGATGTATAGGAATTTCATAAAGATTTTTCAACATTAATTGAGGACTAGTCTATGGGTTCAATTTGGTGAGATTAGGTCATATGGTCAAAATTGGGGTTTTGACCCAAATTATGGTTGATTTTGATGTATAGGAATGTTATAAATATTTTTCAACATTAATTGAGGCCAATTGTTGTGGGTTCAAATTGGTGAGATTCGGTCATATGGTCAAAATTAGGGTTTTGACCCAAATCAAAATTAGGCTCAAATAATGGACCAATCGAGCTGGGATTTGGTTTAATGTGGTCATATCAAAGGTGAGTTTGAGTTTAATATTGGATTTGGGGTCAATTTAGATCAAATTGATGGACATTTGAGTTGGATTTGGGGAAATTTGGGCCTTTAAAGAGCAATTTAGTGGTTTTGATCAAAGATGGTTAGATTGGCCAAATTGGGTCATGAGGTAGTTGAGAAAAATGAAATTGAAAATATTTGGGATTTAGTGGGATTTTCTGGGAATCTTTGGCATTTTTGGGATTTTGAGCTATGGAGGGGTATTTTGGTAATTTGGGGGTGTTTTAGGGGTAAAAGGCCAAGATGGGTATTTTGGTAGAGTTGAGGTACGAANGCTTTAGTTGAGTTGAGGTACCAATCATCACCAACAAGCCATGGACCAATGGAAACCCCATTTTGGGTCCTCTACATAGTGNTCATTACCAACAAGCTATGGACCAATGGAAACCCCATTTTGGGTCCTCTACATGGTGGTCTTAGCCAAACCATAGCCCTAGGGCTAGTAGGTTTAAGGGACCATCTACATGAGTATGGGTTCTCTACATAGTGGTCTTAGTCAAACCATAGCCCTAGGGCTAGTAGGTTTAGGGGACCATCTACATGAGTATCCCGAAAGATCAAGGGATCTAGGCTAGAAATTTGAGTTCAGGGTTGTGAGTGATTGTGGGTGCAAGATAAGTGTAGTGAGTGCCTTAGCTCCAGACCAACACCCAAGGTCAATCCTAAGGTCCAGCAATCCTAAGGGTGACTCGAATGCCTTAGCTCCAGACCAACACCCAAGGTCAACCCTAAGGTCGAGTAATCCTAAGGGTGACTCAAGTTGTGAATGCCTTAGCTCTAGACCAAGACCCAGGGTCAACCCTAAGGTTCAGCAACCCTAAGGGTAGTACCTTAGCTCCAGAACAACACCCAGGATCAGCCTTAAGGTCCAGCAATCCTAAGGGTCACTCATCTTGAGTTTCCCCCACAGTGACCCCACCTACTAAGTATTTAGNTTCGTTGTAGTTGAAGTATTACTTCTTATTAAGCCTTAGTCTATAGTATTTTATTTCTCCCTGTGGGATCAATAACTAGGACTCCATTAGAGCCATATATTACTTGAGCGATACGTATACTTGTGTTGACAAATTTGACTTTAACATTATTGAATATCCTATACATTTTTATTAAATCAAACACATATATATAAAGTCGCAGTCAAGAGATTTGACACCGTTGCTGGAATTTAAATCTTCTAGTAGTGTCATTAAATTCTTGTAATTGTCGATTTACAAAAAGAAAGAGGTCGGTCAAGTTTTTGGCGCCATTGCCGGGGAAAATTTTAAGAGTAACGGACATATTAGAATTATTAAAAAGTTTTTACTTAAATTACAACTTATCTATATATTTATATATTTATATTTTTAATTACTAAGTACTAATTTTAAATTGTATGCGCAAATTTGGGCCTGAAAATCTTATACCATACGATTTGGAATTAGAACGAACTGTTAGAAAAATTAGAAAATCAAAAAGAAAACCTAGAAACTGTGATACAATGGAAAACATTATGAACAAACACCAACCTAGACCCTTAAAAGATTATGCAGATCCTAGAGCAGATGAATTCACTTCTCTATCCAGAATCCTTATGTAGCTGCTAATTCATTTGAGCTTAAACTTGTTATTATCCAAATGGTACAAAACAATTAATTTGAAGGTACACCAAATGAAGATCCTAACTTACACCTCACTAGTTTTTTATAACTATGTGCTAATTTTAAATATGATAGAGTCTCAAACGATGCTATTAGACTTAGACTTTTTCCTTTTTCACTGAGGGATAAGGCTAAGATGTGGTTAAACTCGTTAGCACCTGGATCTATTAGAACTTGGGGAGAACTGTCACAGAAATTTCTATCCAAATATTTCCCTCCATCTAAGGCTGCTAAACTAAGAAATAACATAACATCGTTTTGTCATATTGATGGAGAGTCAATATATGAAGATAGGGAGAGATTTAAAGATCCTTTTAAGAAATGCCCTCATCATTCGTTACTAGACTGATTAATAATTCAAACCTTTTATAATGGATTGGTGGGATCTCTTAGATTGATTATAGATGCTACGACCGGTGGTTCTTTAATGTCAAAACCTTTTGATGAGGCTTATTCATTAATAGAAGAAATGGCTACGACAATTTTCAATGGCCCTCTGAGCGGGTAAATCCTAAAAGAGTAGCTAGTATCCATGATTCTCAATTTTCAATGGCCCTCTGAGCGGGTAAATCCTAAAAGAGTAGCTAGTATCCATGATTCTGGAATATCTATGTTAGCTTTGCAGATTGCTATAATATCAAATAAATTAGATCATTATGGGATGAATTATTCTTTAACACCTTCTATGATGGAAGAAAATTCATCTGGGCAATTTGTGGATGTGCAACCTTCATATGAGACCTTAAATGCTATGAAAATTCATCTGGGCAATTTGTGGATGTTCAACCTTCATATGAGACCTTAAATGCTATTAACGGCAATTTGTGGATGTTCAACCTTCATATGAGACTTTAAATGCTATTAATAGACCCAACAACCCCATATTCAACTATCATAACCCAGGTTGGAAGAATCATCCAAATTTAAATTGGAATAACAATTCTTCTACCAATCAAAAATGGGCAAACAACTCAGTAAACCCATTAGGACATTCATCCAACCAAGAAAATATTAACTATAGACCTTCTTATCCTTAAGGTTTTAATAGTAATACTCAAATTAAGGAGAAGAAGTTATCTATGAAAGAGCTGATATTAAACATGGATCAACAATTACATAATCAAGGAAATCAATTACAGGTTCAAGGAAATCAATTACAAAATCAAGGAACTACTATTAAGAATATTGAGAACAAATTAGGGCATATCGCTACTGTGCTTAGTAACCGAACATTAGGAACTTTTCCAAGTACTGTAAAACCAAATCCTAAAGATCAAGGAAAAGAGAAAATTAAGGAGATTCAATTACAAAGTGGAAAAGAATTATTGACAAAAGTGCAACAAGAAATAGAAACTGAAAAAGAGAAAGTGGATACCGAAAAAGAAAAAGAGCATGAATACCCAGATTTAGAGTATCCATTTACACCAATGAAAATTACTGTAGAAAAACCTCCACCACCGTTTCCTCAAAGACTGAAGCAACATAAACAAAATAAAAAATTTTCAAAATTTTTAGAAATTCTTAAGAAGTTAACGGTGAATATTCCCTTCGTAGAAGCTTTAGAGCAAATGCCCAATTATGTGAAATTTATGAAAGATATTCTGAACAAAAAAAGGAAGTTCACNGGAGTTATAGAAGATGTGTTAGTAAAAGTTGACAAACTTATCTTTCCTGTGGATTTCATTATTTTAGATATGGAGGAAGATAAAGAAATACCTATCATTTTAGGGAGACCATTTTTAGCTACTGGAAAAGCTATGATAGATGTTCAAAAATGAGAGTTAACTATGAGAGTAAATGATCAAGAAGTAACTTTTAACATTGCGAAATCTATGAAATACCCTGCTGCTGAGAGAGATAATGAATGTTTTCGCATGGAAATTATTAAACATCTTCTGAATGAACATTTTAAAGAACATTTTGAAAATAAGAAGTATTTTTAAAAAGAAAAGCATTTTGAAGAACAATTTGAAGAAAATGATGAAATTATTCTAGACAAATTAGAAAATGAAGAATTTGAATATGTTCAGAAAATATTTGAGATGTTGGATATTACAGAAAATGCTGATAAGAATCTATTTTCATCAATTTTAAAACCACCTGAACTTGAGTTGAAAGCATTACCTAACCACTTGAAGTATGTGTTTTTGGGAGACTCATTTACATTACTTGTTATTGTATCTTTAGAATTAAATGATTTACAAGAACAAAAACTATTAGATACATTGAAAGCATATAAGAAAGCTTTTGGTTGGACCTTAGTGGATATTAAAAGAATCAGTCCCTCGATCTGTATGCACAGAATTATATTAGATGAACAACATAATCCCAGAGTTGATCCACAAAGGAGATTAAACCCTATAATGAAAGAAGTAGTTAAGAAGGAAATTTTGAAATGGTTAGACACTGGAATTATATATCCTATTTCAGATAGTGCATGGGTAAGTCCAATTCATTGTGTACCGAAGAAAGGAGGAGTGACTATTGAAGAAAAAGAAAATAATGAATTAATACCTATCAAACAAGTCACTGGGTGGCGCATATGCATTGATTATAGGAAATTAAACACTGCCACCAGGAAAGATCATTTTCCTCTACCAATCCTAGATCAAATAATAGATAGACTTGCTGGGCACAAATAATTTAGCTTTCAAAATGGATATAACGGCTACCATCAAATTTTTATTGCTCATGAGGATCAAGAAAAGACAACATTTACTAGTCCTTTTGGAACTTTTTCTTTTAGAAGAATGCCTAATTATGTAATGCACCTGCAACATTCCAAAGATGTATGATGTCCATATTTAGTAAGTTAATTGATATTTATGGATGATTTCTCTGTATTTGGAACATCATTTGACGCATGCTTAGAATATCTTGAAAAAGTTTTGGNGCACCAGGATCTATTAGAACTTGGGGAGAACTTTCACAGAAATTTCTATCCAAATATTTTCTTCCATCCAAAACTGCTAAACTTAAAAATGACATAACATCATTCTGTCAAATTGATGGAGAGGTACCAGGATCTATTAGAACTTGGGGAGAACTTTCACAGAAATTTCTATCCAAATATTTCCCTCAACAGGATCTATTAGAACTTGGGGAGAACTTTCACAGAAATTTCTATCCAAATATTTCCCTCCAATGGATCTATTAGAACTTGGGGAGAACTTTCACAGAAATTTCTATCCAAATATTTCCCTCCATCCAAGGCTACTAAACTTAGAAATGACATAACATCATTTTGTCAGATTGATGGAGAGTCAATTTATGAAGCTTTTAAACTTAGAAATGACATAACATCTTTTGTCAGATTGATGGAGAGTCGTATGAAGCTTGGGAGAGATTTAAAGATCTTCTTAGGAACTATCAAATTGATGGAGAGTCAATATACGAAGCTTGGGAGAGATTTAAATATCTTCTTAGGAAATGCCCTATTGATGGAGAGTCAATATATGAAGCTTAGGAGAGATTTAAAGATCTTCTTAGCATAACATCATTTTGTCAAATTGATGGAGAGTCAATATACGAAGGTTAGGAGAGATTTAAAGATCTTCTTAGGAAGTGTCCTCATCATTCGTTACAAGATTGGTTAATAATTCAAAATTTTTATAATGGATTAGTGGGATTTCTTAGATGGATTATAGATGCTGTGGCTGGTGGTTCTTTAATGTCAAAACCTTTTGATGAGGCTTATTCATTAATAGAAGAGATGGCTACGAACAATTTTCAATGGCCCTCTAAGCGGGTAAATCATAAAAGAGTAGCTAGTATCCATGATTCTGATGCAATATCTATGTTAGCTTTGTAGATTGCTGTAATATCAAAGAAATTAGATCATTATGGGATGAATTATTTTTCAACACCTCCTATGATGGAAGAAGAAATTAGATCATTATGTAATGAATTATTCTCCAACACCTACTATGATGGAAGAGAATTCATGCGAGCAATTTGTGGATGTTCAACCTTCATATGAGACCTTAAATGCTATTAATAGACCCAACAACGGCAATTTGTGGATGTTCAACCTTCATATGAGACTTTAAATGCTATTAATAGACCCAACAACCCCATATTTGAACTATTATAACCCAGGTAGGAAGAATCATCCAAATTTTAATTAGAATAACAATTCTTCTACAAATCAACAATGGGCAAACTGAAGAATCATCCAAATTTTAATTGGAATAACAATTCTTCTACAAATCAACAATGGGCAAACATCTGTGAACCCATTAAAAAATTCATCCAACCAAGGAAATGTTAATTATAGACCTTCTTATCCTCCAGGATTTAACAGTAATACTCAAATTAAGGAGAAGAAGTTATCTATGGAAGAGCTGATATTAAACATGGGTCAACAATTATAGAATCAAGAAAATCAATTACAGATTCAAGGAAATCAATTACAACATCAAGGAACTGCTATTAAGGATATTAAAAACCAATTAGAGCATATCGCTATTGCGCTTAGTAACCAAACATTAGGAACTTTTCCTAGTACTATGGAACCAAATCCTAAAGACCAAGGAAAAGAACAAATTAAAGCGATACAATTACGAAGTGGAAAATAATTGGAAACAAGGGTGCAAAAAGAAACAGAAACTGAAAAAGAGAAAGTGGATACCAAAAAAATCATGATTGCAAAAAGAAATAGAAACTGAAAAAGAGAAAGTGGATACCAAAAAAGAGAAGGATCATGAAAATTTAGAGTATCCATTTACACCAATGACAATTACTGTGGAGAAACCTCCACCACCATTTCCTCAAGGATTGAAGCAACATAAACAGAATAAATAATTTTCCAAATTTTTAGAAATTCTTAAGAAGTTAACGGTAAACATTCCTTTCGTAGAAGCTTTAGAGCAAATGCCCAATTATGTGAAATTTATGAAAGATATACTGAACAAGAAAAGGAAGTTCACGGATAACAAAACTGTTGCACTTAGCGAAGAGTGCAGTGCAATTTGAACAAGAAAAGGAAGTTCATTGATAATGAGGCTGTTGCACTTAGCGAAGAGTGTAGTGCAATTAATCTTCGTAGAAGCTTTAGAGCAAATGCCCAATTATGTGAAATTTATGAAAGATATTCTGAACCTTAGAGCAAATGCCCAATTATGTGAAATTTATGAAAGATATTCTGAACAAGAAAAGGAAGTTTCACTTAGCGAAGAGTGTAGTGCAATTATTCCCAAAAAAGCTTCCTAAAAAATTAAAAGATCCTGGCAGTTTCACTATACCGTGTGTTATCAGTGAAAAAATATATGAAAGAGCTTTATGTGATTTGGGAGCCAGCATTAATCTTATGCCTCTATCAATTTTCAAAAGATTAGGATTAGGAGAAGTCTCACCTACTTCTATAACTCTTCAATTAGCAGATCGATCAGTTACATATCCTAAGGGAGTTATAGAAGATGTGTTAGTAAAAGTGGATAAATTTATCTTTCCTATGGATTTCACTGTTTTAGATATGGAGGAAGATAAAGAAACACCTATCATTTTAGGGAGACCATTTTTAGCTACTA
>JXCR01129648.1:29469-56418 GCA_002079205.1 Phalaenopsis hybrid cultivar
CTTCCCTTTACCCTTTTTAGATCAAATAGTAGATAGACTTGCTGGGCACAAATATTTTTGCCTTTTAGATGGATATACATGTTACCATCAAATTCCTATTGCTCTTGAGGATCAAGAAAAGACATCATTTACTAGTCCTTTTAGAACTTTTGTTTTTCGAAGAATGCCTTTCGGATTATGTAATGCACCTGCAAAATTCCAGAGTTGTATGATGTCCATATTTATAAAGTTAATTGATGATAGATTGGACGTATTTATGGATGATTTTTCTGTATTTGGAACATCATTTTACGCATGTTTAAATTACCTTGAAAAAGTTTTGGAGTTATGCGAAAGAACTAATTTGGTTCTGAATTGGGAGANTTAGGTTTAGGGGATCATCTACATGAGTATCCCAAAAGATCAAGGGATCTAGGCTAGAAATTTGATTTTAGGGGACCATCTACATGAGTATCCCAAAAGATCAAGGGATCTAGGCTAGAAATTTGAGTTGGGACCATCTACATGAGTATCCCAAAAGGTCAAGGGATCTAGACTAGAAGTTTGAGTTCAGGGGTTGCTGGTAGGTTTAGGGGGTCATCTACATGAGTATCCCAAAAAGATCAAGGGACCTAGGCTAGAAATTTGAGTTTAGGGTTTCCCTAGGGCTAGTAGGTTTAGGGGACAATCTACATGAGTATCCCAAAAGGTCAAGGGATCTAGACTAGAAGTTTGAGTTCAGGGTTGTGAGTGTATGTCGGTAAGATAAGTGTAGTGAGTGCCTTAGCTCCAGACCAACACCCAAGGTCAATCCTAAGGTCCAGCAATCCTAAGGGTGACTCGAATGCCTTAGCTCCAGACCAACACCCAAGGTCAACCCTAAGGTCGAGTAATCCTAAGGGTGACTCAAGTTGTGAATGCCTTAGCTCTAGACCAAGACCCAGGGTCAACCCTAAGGTTCAGCAACCCTAAGGGTTGCCTTAGATCCAGACTAACACCCAAGGTCAGCCTTAAGGTCCAGCAATCCTAAGGGTGGCTCATCTTGAGTTTCCCCCATAGTGACCCCACCTACTATGTATTTAGTGGTTAATACCAACATGTGGCACTTCAAGTTGAGTAAAGAAGTGGGTAGAATTTCTAATGGTGAGGGTTCCATGTCTTTTTTTCTAATAATATTCAATAGGAGAATCTTATGGCTAGACCTCAGGCTACTAAAGAGGAAAAACTAAACCTCAACAAAAAATGAGGTCAACACTCTCGATCAAGTTGACCTACAAAGCCACGCTCCAGGACAAGAGTTCCATTTGCATGGAATTAGAGGTGAAACCTTCTCATATCTCAAAAGTTTGTAGCTCTTCTAACTCTGGATTCAGTTGGAATCCATATGAATGTTACAGACACCCTGCGGTGTCGTACCACCTGAATGCAGTGTTTGGCAATGTCTGCTCCATTTTCCTTGAGAATCAATATTGAACCCACTGGTAATGGAATCTCCATTGATCCTCTGAACTCATCATGGCCAATGACATCTTTTTCAAAAAGGTTTCACAAAAACATGATGGTCTATATGTGGGGAAATGCAATCGCCTTCATCGTATATATTAATAATACAACTATTGGGAATAGACTCAGCTGGAAGTATGCTCCATCAAACCATCCTCTTGATCATCCATTTTATCATAGAAGGTAACCGATCCACCTCATCATCTCTTAAAATCCTCGGGGGATTTCCTTGTTTGTCCTTGGTAAAGTTATAACAACAACCACATTGTATGGTGATTCTGCCTTTTCCATGCATCCATTTCTATGGTTTGGAATAGGTCCTTTCCATTATAAGACCCACTCAACCCCTATCCCTTAGGTCGAATATACAGTCAAGAATTCTTCTTTAGTCTCTTTTAGAGAAGTCTTTGGTGTACATCTCCAAGCCTTCTAGTATATTGACAAATCTTTCTTGAACTTCTTCATAAAATTCAAATTCACTTTTCTTTACTTTACTCATTTTTTCGAATTCTGTCATGGTGATCTTTGGTGGCTGTTGAGGATGCTCCCTCATTTTAATATCAGCAGGAATCAATGGTGGTACTGTCTCTGTATCTAACAGAATACATGATTCCCACATTAAGTGATCAGTGAGCTGAAATTCATCATCAATGGACGTGTACTCCTTTAGAATACTGTAACGCTCTAGGTGGAGGATGTTGCAGTCCAGGCATTCCACAAATGCTCTTGTAGTTGATATCCATGTGGGAATCTCAGTGTTTCACATTGGGCAACCCACACAAAGATTATCTAAAACCTCTAGTATCATCAGCACTGTAGTGAACTCGGACTCATCCTCTGTGGTAGGCAAGCTAGAGGAGGTCTCTCTCATGCATGGATTGCAAATTTTCCCCTCAAGAATTGAGGTACACAGGTTTTCTGCCTCCTTCTGGCTTCTTCTTTCTTAACGTATGAAAGCTCTATGTTTTTGGCTATTGGCATTTCTGCATTGAGTCCTTCGTAACGATGCATCTGTTAGTCTCTCGTCATTAGCAATGACTACGCCTCCAGTCAGTGCAGTTATCATAGATGGCAGGCGACTAGTCCCCTCCATCGGATATTGCCGCATTATCACTTTCTTCCCCTTTAGTGAGGAATACTCCTTGGTGCTGATATTTAACCATGATGATAGCCCTTATGTTTCTCGATGGCTGACCACGCCCATCAGGGGACCCTCATAGTATACATCGGCTTGATCGAAGTCCATGTCAAAGTCTATGATGCCACCCTGAGGTGCCCTTTCCATGTGAAGGGCGGGATTCCAACCATCCTTGAAAGCAAGAAAATCAGCTTCTATCCTGACATTTTTTCTACATACGATAGAAAAAACATCAGTGCGCTGAAATTTAGCAGAAACAAGAACAAAACAAAGTGTTTATTAGACAAAATTTTTGTTTGTATTGGTGAGAAAATTATCTATTTATGTAAATATTTTGTTCATTTTATTAAGATATCGAACTTAAAAGTAGAAATAAGAAAATTGATGTAAATTCAAAAACTTTCATTTTATTGAGGTTAATTTTGTTACAAAATTTTTGGACTTGATCACAGACGTTTGGCCAAATAAATAATCCCAAAACAATCAAAATTTTAAAATTTCATTTTAAGCAATGTCAAGTTGCATAGTATGTCTTCAAGTATCGTCCGTTGATTGGAAACATGGGTCTTTTGCCTCAAAAATCCACTAGTTGGTAGGCTCTTCTGTGTAGACCTTTTCCATGACAAATGGTCCCTCACAAGCTGGCTCGAATTTTCCACCTACTTTGCGACGTGCAAGAATAGGCCTTTTGAGAACAAGTAAGAGATAACCAACTTTGAATGTCCTTGGGCCAACTAATTTGTCGTGAGCTTGTACCATCCTCACTGGTAAAGCTCTAGATGTTGCTATTTTTCTAATCATTTTCTTGCAATACAATCTAATTCTTCAAGTCTGAGTTTTTCACTTTCTTCTGTTGTAAGTTGCTTAGCGATAGCGACTCTGAGAGACATTGTCTGAACTTCTAGCAATAATACGCTCTTGGACTCATATACAAGCAAGTAGGGTGTACACTGAGTGGGAGTCCTGAACGTTGTTCGGTAGGACCACAAGACTTCTAACAGTTTGTTATGCCAATCTCTCTTATTTTCGTCTATTTTTTTCTTCAAAATTTGTACCAGTGTCTTGTTAAAGGCCTTAGGCAGGCCATTTACCCAGGGTTAGTAGATAGTAAATTATTTCCAGTCTATCCCGTGTCGCCTGACAAAATTATTGATTTTTGTGCTCTTGAAGGTTGTCCCATTATCGGAATTTATTCTGTACGGAACTTTGAAATGGTAGACAACTTGGCTTTTGAAAAATTGAAAGATGTGTTGTGTTGTAACCTCTCGTAACGGTACTGCCTCTGCCTATTTAAAGAAGTAATCCGTGGCTGCAAGAATAAATCTGTGTCCCTTAGGGGATGGAGGTTTTATCAGACCTATTATATCCAAGCCCCAACACTCGAATGGATACGAAACAACAGTTAGGTGTAGAACATTTGGAGGTTGGTGTATGACCACCCCTTGAACTTGGCACTGGTGACATCTTCTGACTGTATCCATGCAGTCAGACGTCATTGTCAGCCAATAATATCCGAGCCTCTTGAATATAATTTTCATCTTTGGCCCTCACTAGTGAGTGCTACACAATCTGACATGTACTTCTTTGACAATATTCTGTGCTTCTTCTCTACTCAAACATTATAGCCACATCTGATTGAATGATCTTTTGTAGAGGACATCATCAACTAGAGCGTATGACATAGTCATTCTTATGATGTGATGTGCTGCTGACTTGTCCTATGGAAGCTTTTCCAATTTGCAAAAATTATATTAATGACCTATGCCAATCTTCGTTGATGTCAGAAACTGCAACTATCATTCCTTCTTCTTTTTTGAGCTTGCGTAGATTTTCGAGGTCTATTCGAAACAAAACCTGTTAGCCTTGTACCGTAATGTCAATGGAATCCTCTAAGGGACACACCAATTCTTTTGCAAACTTTACTAAATTGTCAGCTTGGGCATAATCTCCCAGAGGAATTTGATAGAGAGTTACACTAAGAATCTGCTCCAACAGCCTCATTGCATACTAATGATATTCTACAAACCTTGGTTTCAAAATCTTATAATATCTAGCAACTTGTTGGATGATGAGTTGTGAGTCACCATAGATAGTAATATCTGTTATATCTATTGAGATTGCCAGTTCCAACCCAGTAATTATCATTTCATATTTGGCTGCGTTGTTGGTACATGACTCTGTCGGATGATAGGAGAATCTCAGCATGCCCTTATCTGGCATGACAAAGATTAAACCTGTCCCTGCTTTTCTTGGTATAACTGTGCCTGATCCTTTTTCTTTTCAGGCTAATGAAGCTCCATCAAAGTACATCTCCCAGCGTTGTGCACTAGAGAATTCTATATGTAATACCTGTTAATTTGCTAATTCATCATTAAGGGGGACCAAGCTAGAAGAGGGTGTGGTGAGAAAATTTGCTAAAATCTATTCCTCGATAGCACGAAAAGGAACAGAAGTTATATCAAATTGCAACAAAATCATCATCCATCTTGCTAGACGTCCAGGAGTGTTGGTCGGGTCATCAAATATTGCACAGATTAACTTTTGAAATTAGAGTAACCTTATGAGAAAGCATGTAATGTTTGAGCTTCTGGGTGGCAAAAATCAAAGCTAGAAAATGCTTCTCAATAGACGAATATCTTATCTTTATTGGTATTAGACGATGACTCAAGTATTAGATTGCGTTTTCTATACCCTTGTCATTGACTTAGGTTAAGAAAGCTCCGAGAGAGTCATATAAGGCCGTGGTATAAAGTAATAAATGTTTTCTCGGGATATGGGCTGCCAAAACAGAAGATTTCATTAAATATTGTTTAATATCCTTGAAAGCTCGTTGGGATTTCTCTTCCTAAATGAATTTAGCATCCTTTTAACTAATGTCGAGAAAGGCTAACACCTACTTGAGATATTAGAAATAAAACGTGTCAGATATGCAAGTTTTCCTTGGAAGAAATGTAGTTGTTTTAAGGTTTTGGGTGGAGGCATTTTCAAGATAGCTTTAATCCTATCCAGGTGGATCTCGATTCCCCGATAAAGGACAACGAACCCTAGAAACTTCTCGGAGGTAACACAGAAGGCACACTTTAAGAGATTCATCTTAAGGTCGTATTGTCGTAATCGTTCGAACACGATTGTTAAATCGTACAAATGGTCTATTTTTATTTACTTTTGACTTGCTGCTTTATTTTGAGGCGCATTCTTCTTGGAGCTTGTTTTACTAGGGTCATATCCTTGTCCACCCCAAGTTTATGAACTGTAACTTCTGCTGACAGTCCTGACATTTTATCATAACTCCATGCGAAGCAATCTTTGAATTCTGCTAACAGTCTGACCAACTCTAAAGATTCTTCATCATTGAGTAGAGAACTTATAAATGTTGGTCCGGGATTCTCTTTCGTCCCGAGGTTACTTTCCTTCAGTTCATCAACAGTTGATTTAATTTCTTCCTCAAATTCTGGCGGAGCTTTTTCTATCAGTTGATCGGTAGAGTCATCCTCCACATCAAAACAATCCTCTTCCAATTCACTAGTAACAATCATGCAAAATTTTGAATCATCGACTGTTCCGACTGTACCAAATCTGAGACGTTTTTTTGAGTTGGGTGTTTGACTTTTAACATCCCATAATTTTTTAAAAAATTGTTGTTTATCTTTTGGCATATGTTTTGACAAGTGTCCCTGCTAAATTAACTTTTAAATCTGTGTCCCTTAGAGGATGGAGGGTCTAACAGACCTATTATATCCATGCCCCAACACTCGAATGGCTATGAAACAACGGTTAGGTGTAGCACATTTGGAGGTTGGTGTAAGACCACCCCTTGAACTTGGTAGTGGTGACATCTTCTGGCTTTATCCATGCAGTCAGACATCATTGTCAGCCAATAATATCTGAGCATCTTGATTGACATTTTCATCTTTGGCTTTCACTAGTGAGCGCCACATAATCTGACATGTACTTCGTTGACAATATTTTGTGCTTCTTATCTACTCAAACATCATAGCCACATCTAATCAAATGATCTTCTGTATAGGACATCATCAACTAGAGCGTATGACATAGCCATTCTTATGATGTGATGTGTTGCTGGCTTGTCCTCTGGTAGCTTTCCAATTTGCAAATATTATATTAATGACCTACACCAATCTTCGTTGATATCAGAAACTGCAACTGTCATTCCTTCTTCTTTTTTGAGCTTCCGTAGATTTTTTATGTAAATTCAAAACAAAACCTGTCGGCCTTGTACCGTAATGTCAATGGAACGCTCTGAGGGACACACCAATTCTTTTGGAAGGTTTGCTAAAGCCTCGGCTTGGGCATTATCTCCCAGAGGAATTTAGTAGAGAGTTACACTATGAATCAGCTCCAGCAGCCTCATCGCATGCTGATGATATTCTGCTAACCTTGGTTTCAAAATCTTATACTATCTAGCAACTTGTTGGATGATGAGTTGTGAGTCACCATAGATAGTAATATCGATTATATCTATTGAGATTGCCATTTCCAACCCTATAATTATCATTTCATATTTGGCTTCCTTGTTGCTACAAGACTTTGTCAAATGAAAGGTGAATCTCAGCATGCCCTTATCTCGCATGACAAAGATTAAACCAGTCCCTACTTTTCTTGGTATAACTGTGCCTAATCCTTTTTCTTTTCTCGCTAATGAAGCTCCATTAAAGTACATATCCCAGCTTTGTGCACTGGAGAATTTTTTATGTAACTCCTGTTAATTTGTTAATTCATCAATAAGAGGGGAGCCAGCTGGAAGAGTGTGTGCAGTGAAAAAATTTGCTAAAATCTATCCCTTGATAGTACGGAGGGGAACAAAAGTTATATCAAATTGCAACAAAATCATCAGCCATCTTGCTAGATGTCCAGGAGTGTTGGTCAGGTCATCAAATATTGCAACAGACTAACTTTTGAAATTAGAGTTACCTTATGAGAAAGCATGTAATGTTTGAGCTTTTGGGTGGAAAAAATCAAAGCTAAACAATGCTTCTCAATAGAAGAATACCTTATCACTGTTGGTATTAGACGACGACTCAAGTAGTAGACTGTGTTTTGTATACCCTTGTCATTGACTTGGGTTAGGAGGGCTCCAAGAGAGTCATCTAAGGACGTGGTACAAAGTATTAAATGTTTTCTCAGGATATGGGCTGCCAAAATGGAAGATTTCATTAAATATTGTTTAATGTCCTCTAAGGCCCGCTGGGATTTCTCTTGCTAAATGAATTTAACATCCTTTTAACTAATGTCGAGAAAGGCTGACACCTACTTGAGAGATTATAAATAAAACGTCTCAGATATGTGAGCTTTCCTTAGAAGAAATGTAGTTGTTTCAAGGTTTTGGGTGGAGGCATTTTCAAGATAGCTTTAATCTTATATGGGTCGATCTCGATTCCGCCATGAAGGACAACGAACCATAGAAACTTCCTGGAGGTAATGTAGAAGGCACACTTTAAGAGATTCATCTTAAGGTCGTATTGTCGTAATCATTCAAACACAACTGTTAAATCATAAAAATGATCTACTTTCTATTTAATTTTGACTTGCTGCTTTATTTCGAGGCACATTCTTCTTGGAGCTTGTTTTACTAGGGTCATATCCTTGTCCACCCCAAGTTTATGAGCTGTAACTTCTGCTAACAGTCCTGACATTTTATCATAACTCCATGTGAAGCAATCTTTGAATTCTTCTAACAGTATGATCAACTCTAAAAATTCTTCATCGTTGATTAGAGAACTTATAAATGTAAGTCAGGGATTCTCTTTTGTCCCGAGGTTAATTTCCTTCAGTTCATCAACAGTTGATTTGATTTTTTCCTTAAATTCTGGCGAAGCTTTTTCTATCAGCTGATTGGTAGAGTCATCCTCCACATCAAGACAATCCTCTTCCAAGTCACTAGTAACAATCATGCAAAATTTTGAATGATCGACTGGTCCGGCTGTACAAATTCCGAGACCTTCTTTTGAGTTGGGAGTTCGACTTTTAACATCCCATAACTTTTCTAAAAATTGTAGTTTATCTTTTGGCATCTGTTTTGACAAGTGTCCCTACTAAATTAACTTTTAAATTTGTGTCCCTTAGAGGATGGAGGTATATCAGACCTATTATATCCATGCACGAACACTCGAATGACTACAAAACAACGGTTAGGTGTAGCACATTTTGAGGTTGGTGTAAGACCACCCCTTGAACTTGGTACTGGTGACATCTTATGGCTGTATCCATGCGGTTGGACATCATTGTCAGCCAATAATATCCGAGCCTCTTGATTATCATTTTCATCTTTGGCCCTGACTAGTGAGCGCCACACAATCTGACATGTACTTCTTTGACAATATTCTGTTCTTCTTCTCTACTCAACCATCATAGCCACATCTGATCAAATGATCTTCTGTAGAGGACTTCATCAACTAAAGCGTATGACATAGCCATCCTTATGATGTGATGCACTGCTGACTTGTCCTCTGGTAGCTTTCCAATTTGCAAATATTACATTAATGACCTACGCCAATCTTCATTGATATCAGAAACTGCAACTGTCATTCCTTGTTCTTTTTTGAGCTTGCGTAGATTTTCAAGGTCAATCGAAAACAAAACCTATCGGCCTTGTACCATAATGTAAATGGAACACTCTGAGGGACACACCAACTCTTTAGCAAGTTTTACTAAAGCATCGGCTTGGGGATTATCTCCCAGAGAAATTTGATAGAGAGTTACACTAAGAATCAGCTCCAGCAGCCTCATCGCATATTGATGATATTCTACTAACCTTGGTTTCAAAATCTTATACTATCTAGCAACTTGTTGGATGATGAGTTCTGAGCCACCATAGATAGTGTTTGTTATATTTATTGAGATTGTCAAATCCAACCCAATAATTATCATTTCATATTCGACTTCGTTGTTGGTACATGACTTTGTCAAATGATAGGAGAATCTCATCATGCCCTTATCTAGCATTATAAAGATTAACCTAGTCCCTGCTTTTCTTGGTATAACTATGCCTGATCCTTTGTCTTTTCTGGATAATGAAGCTCCATCGAAGTACATCTCTCAGCATTGTGCGCTGCAGAATTCTATATGTAATACCTATTAATTTGTTAATTCGTCATTAAGAGGGGACCCAGCTAGAAGAGGGTGTGCAGTGAGAAAATTTGCTAAAATCTATTCCTTTATAGCATGGAGGGGAACAAAAGTTATATCAAATTACAACAAAATCATCAGCCATCTTGCTAGACGTCCAGGAGTGTTGGTCGGGTCATCAAATATTTCAACAGACTAACTTTTGAAATTAGAGTTACATTATGAGAAAGCATGTAAAGTTTGAGCTTCCGGGTGGCAAAAATCAAAGCTAAACAATGCTTCTCAATAGATGAATACCTTATCTCTGTTGGTATTAGATGACGATTCAAGTAGTATATTGTGTTTTCTATACCCTTGTCATTGACTTAGTTTAAGAGGGCTCCAAGAGAGTCATCTAAGGCTGTGGTATAAAGTATTAAATATTTTCTCAGGATATGGGCTGCCAAAATGAAAGATTTCATTAAATATTTTTTAGTGTCCTCAAAAGCCCACTGGGATTTCTCTTCCTAAATGAATTTAGCGTCCTTTTAACAAATTTTAAGAAAGGCTGACACCTACTTGAAAGATTAGAAATAAAATGTCTCACATATGCAAGCTTTCCTTGGAAGAAATGTAGTTGTTTCAAGGTTTTGGGTGGAGGCATTTTCAAGATAGATTTAATCTTATCGGGATCGATCTCGATTACCCAATGAAGGACAACGAACCCTAGAAACTTCTCGGAGGTAACGTAGAAGGCACACTTTAAGAGATTCATCTTAAGGTCATACTGTCATAATCATTTGAACACGATTGTTAAATCGTACAAATGGTCTATTTTTATTTACTTTTGACTTGCTGCTTTATTTCGAGGCGCATTCTTCTTGGAGCTTGTTTTACTAGGGTCATATCCTTATCCACCCCAAGTTTATGAACTGTAACTTCTGCTGATAGTCCTGACATTTTATCATAACTCCATGCGAAGCAATCTTTGAATTCTTCTAACAGTCTGATCAACTCTAAAGATTCTTCATCATTGAGTAGGGAACTTATACATGTAGGTCAGGGATTCTCTTTCATCCCGAGGTTAATTTCCTACAGTTCATCAACAGTTGATTTGATTTTTTCCGCAAATTTTGGCGAAGCTTTTTCTATCAGCTGATCGTTAGAGTCATCCTCCACATCAAGACAATCCTCTTCCAATTCACTAGTAACAATCATGCAAAATTTCGAATCATCGACTCGTTCAATTGTACCAAATTTGATACCTTCTTTTGAGTTGGGAGTTTGACTTTTAACATCCCATAATTTTTCAAAATATTGTAGTTTATCTTTTGGCATGTGTTTTGACAAGTGTCCCTGCTAAATTAACTTTTGTACATAAGGCAAAAAGTAACGAAAAGACAATTCTATTAATTGATTAGGTTCCTCATCCAAATTCACATGATTTTCAGGATTAGTAGAAGTAGAAGCACAATAAAATTTGATCGGCCTTGAACCAACTCTATGGATTTCCTTGACCTCTAAACTCTCAAACTTTTGGGGGCGAATTGGAGCAAGGGTCATGGTGTTCACATAGTAGTTTATCCGATCATACATTTTCTGATATTCTCTTTTCTCTGTATCTTCTAAGGATATCTCATATTGAGGTTTCTTCTATTTTTTTATTATTATTTCATCTTCAGAACTTTCTACGTCATCAATGTTGATGGTCGACATAGTCCGTTCAACATTTAAATTGGTTCTTGCTCATCCACGTCCCCGGCCTTGACCTCGAGTGCGCGAATTAAATGAACTTCTACCAACTTATCTCAAAAGAGTGATGAAAGCTTGCTAAAGCGAAGCTGAATGACCTCCACTTTTTCATTCTTCTAGATCATCCACTATGTTTGCCACAACTTCATGAGAGAAGATAATTTTTTTTTGGAGGCGCATAGTAGGCGGCATTTTTATGAATGCCAACTTCATGAACTGAAAATGGTTGTAAATCTCTCTTCATGCAATGTTCTTGTTCTTCCTTAGAATACTTAATGCATTGGTGTAGAGATGATGGAACCATATTATGTTCATGAATCCATTGTCGACCCAGTAAAGCATTAAAAGAGGTCTTGGCGTTGATGATTTAGAATTCAGCGTTTGTTAATATTTCTTTGAATTTTATAAGCAGTGTAATTGATCCAAGAGCTCTCTTTTCCTTTTGGTCAAATCCTCTTAGCATCATTTTATCGGCTGTAAGCTCCTGAGCTTCAATGTCCAAATAGGTCAATGTCCGTGGACTCATTAAGATGAGGGATGCTCCAGGATCTACCAAAACTCTGGACAACACAAATCTGTCGATGTTAATGGAGATATAGAGTGGACGATTATGGTCAGAGGTACCGAACAACAAGTCTTCATCTGTGAAGGTTGTCCCAGATTGTTCTTTCAATGAGCAAACTTCATCTAAGGATGTGTTGGCCAACTGGGCAAAAAAAATCTCTAAGTCAAGCAAAGCTGTAACAAGAGACTCTCTCATCCCCTTTGACTGGATTAGAGCATTGTAGATGCTTAATTTGGCCGGAAACTTCCTAAGAGGAGCTAGCACATTGCAATCCACTTTGTATGATCCCTTAAATTTCTCTTGGTTATGTGGTTCTTCCACTGGCATAGGTGGAGGTTTCTCTTCTCGAGTTCTTATTTGCTTTCTTATATCCATCAAAGTTGTTCTCGGGGATAATACTCTCCCGCTCCTTAAGTTCATCTCTGTAATTTCTTCTTCTTGAGATACCATTATCAAATCTTCCAGTGTTTTTTTCTTTTTGGAAAGATCTAAGTTGATGACAAGTGGTGCACCTTGGTGCTCGAGGATTGGTTCCTCACACCAAACGCTGTCATAATCGGTATTGTCGATGTCTTCTTCGATCTTGTTAATGAGTTCATCAAACTTAAGTCCGATTTGAGGATCAATTTAGGAATCGAGATCGAGGTTAGAATGGTCATAATTGATTACGTTATCACTAGAAAAAGTTAAAACATAGTCAAAATCATAATCATGATTTTCATAATACCTCAAAGGGACAAAAAGATAATCATACAAGGTCAAGGGTTTGAGGATTTTCTTCCCCATATCTGAGACAACTAATCTAGTAGAGGTAGTCCATATCTTAACCCTCGTTCCATTAGTCTTAGTGGTGCTGTTCTTCTTCATCTTCTTTAGTGGCAGTGGATCTCCTGACGGAATCTTCATCTCTGGCTTGGTAGGCTGAAGCACTGAACGGAAGCTTCTGCTAATGAATTCTGGATTTGGTTCATGATTTTCTTAGACAACTTGTTCCAGACAATAGTTCACCCGTCTTCTTCTAAATATGGGTCAATCCGAGAGACTGGCTCAGCTGAAATCATATTTATAGAACCTCTTTCAAGTTCTTTTAAATATTCTTTTGGGATTGTTATATTTCATTCCTTAAGATTTTTCTCAAGCAAATCCTTGAAGATGAAATAATCCTCTATAGTGTGTCCAAGAATCCGGTGATACGGTCAATAATTTGGTTGATCCTTGTTGTCGACAAATTCCCTTCTTCCAAGCATCCGATGATTCTTTTGGTTTCTTTGGATCTGGTAATCTAAACTCAGGCTTCTTCATTAGACATGTGAACATTTTGGACACGGCTTCATTTTTGAAGGAATACACCACTTTCCTTCATTCCAAAATGGACATTTTCTTATTATCTATTTGGTATGATACTCCTAGATGTGGTTGCTGTCTAAGCTGGCCATACTGCTATGTCTGTTGTTGAGCATGTTGTGATGACGACTGACAAGATTTCTCTACATGTATCTTCATTGGTTATTTTCCTTTATCGACTGTTGTCATTATTTCGGACTCCTTTTTGAATACTCTAGTCATCCTGGACTTCTCAGCCTTCTCATGAGAATCCATATGTTTGACTTCTTCTTGAAGATTGCTAACTTTGCTGAGTAGCTTCTCGAAGGACTTAATGGTGAGTGCCTTGAGCATGAAAGCTACTGGCTCATGAATGCTTTTGAGTAAGATCTCAATCGCGTGATGTTCCTGCAGTTGAGGTTCACATTTCATGCTAAGATTTCTCTACCTCAAAATATAATCCATTAAAATCTTGTTGGGCTTCTATTTCTTTACTACAAGATCTCCAATAGACACATGATGCTGCGCTCTAGCAAATCTCTTCACGAACAATTGTTCTAAGTTGGCGAATGTCTTGACTGATCCATTGGGTAATTTGACATACCAATCAAAAGTGAAATCTCACAGGCTGCTTACAAACTATCAGAAGAGCAAGGCTTTGTTACCTCTAGTATTACCACAACTGACTCGAAAATGTGCTATATACTGCCTGGGATTTCTAGTCCTGTCAAATATCTTAAAGTTTGATGACAAAAAACCCTTAGAGTAGGGTACATCATCAAATTCCTCCAGGTAAGTCCTACCTTTCAAAATCAATGCACCACCTTTATATTGGGCTAAGGCCTCTTGAACTTTCTTGACCATTTGCTTAAATTCTTTTTTCAGTATGGCGCTTGATGGAGAATCCTTCTTTTGTTGATCATCTCTATTTTGCTGAGGCAACTTCCCTCCTTTCATCTATGATATGTATAATCTCCAATTGATTGACATCTGGGGAGGCTAACTATTGGGGTTGAGATTGTCCTTGAGCTGTGGCATGGCAGTCATGGCAGCGACCATCTCTTCCATTCTTTTCTCCATTTGGCTAATTTGCACATCCCTTAGGAAAATAGCCCTACAGAGCTCATCTACAGCGTTCTCTTCGACGAGAGGTTGAGCGTCGCACGGAAATGCAGTGGCTCTGGTCTCAATGACATAAATATCTATGAAACGTTCCTCAAGGTAATTATTGAAGTCAAAGTCTTCATCATCATCATTGATGGAAACTTAATGTTCTCGGGCCAACTCGGATATCTCGACCCTGAGCTTTTCAACCTTTACTTCAATTATTGATTCTTGTAGCACCATGACATCTGGAGGACTTTGCTGGACATCCTCTACTTGCTCATCCATCTTAATAGCAGTTACTGTGACAATGTCAGATACTTCGGAACCTTGCTTCATACAATAATCCTACCATTCAGGCTCACTGGACCGTATCGGTACGACAACCTTGGGTACCCACACATTTTTCTTTGACGGTGATGTCTTGAGACGGGGTGTCTCAGCAGAAACATCGGCATGTCGAAAAGAAGTATGCTCCCCGTGGAAAAGACCAGGTACAATACTAGACAACCTCTTTATTTTTTCCTTTAGAACTTTAAGAACATCCTTGTGACTGGTAATTGGTAGTATTCTCAGACCCATATGCGACTTAACTGGTCGACGTCCTGCAGGTCTAGTGATGGTAGAATTGGTAGCAACAATGTTGGTATCAACTCTGCTTTCCAAGTAGAACTAGACGGGGAATGCGAGTAGGCAAAACTTCAGCTAATTTCTAAGATCGTCTGGTAGATCTGAAATCCCTTAAAATTTATTTCTTCATGCGAGGGGATACTGTACACCCCACTCGTTTAAGTAACTTGCCAAATGAATAATCTTCTTTGGCAGCTAGTCTATGAAAAACTGAACTGACTTGGGTGATAGATGTAGGCTTCTTCTCTCCCTACCATGTCCATGAGGTGATGGCAAAGTAGCGGTGATTTTTTGGATACTTTCGTACCCATTAGTCTTCATTAAGGGATGGAACCTACTCCCCTATAGAAGTGGATAGGTGTGTTGTAATCCAAACTCATCCTGGTGAGGAAATTCAACAATAGGTACTTCCTTAGAAAACTGTGCTTTAGTAGCTCTTTGAACCTTCCAGCTGCGGTTTCTTCTTTAAGTTTGGGTTAACGGTGCAGTCCTCAAACTTGATCTGATTTCAAATACTGACAGCGGGACAAGTAATCCTTCAGTCCGGACTTTAACGATCATAACTTCTTTTCCCTTAGCAGAAACAAGAACAACAGGCTTGGTACGGGCTACGGTGGCAGTAGTCTTGACCTTCTTGTAAGAAGGGAAGTCTTGAGGGTAGTTCAGGTTAAACTCAACAAACAATTCCTGAATCTCTGGAGTGAAGAATTTCATTTGGACGAAGGGAGCTTTCCCAAGGATGACCTTGAGATCTTTAAATCCAACTCCGAAAAGAAAGCTCTAGGGTTAGCTATTTGGCCAATAGCTCGTAATCTTAGTGCAAGCAATCAAAATAACAGAGGTCGATATGTAGACTTGGCAAGTCTTTATTTAATTTGTGGTTAAGATTTTTGTAAAAGTAGTTTGAAAGTAGAAATATTTAATTAATACAAAGAAAATTAAAGAGTAGGCGTAGCATGACACAATCTAATTTAATTTGCAAAATACCAAATCAAACTCGAAAGTGAAAAAGTGAAGTTCGGGACCCAGTGTTAGACCAACTTTACAATGTACAGTGCCCAGGTGGAACTAGTCCACCAACACACCTATTGGGGGTCCGACCCCACACAAAGATTAAAAAGTCTTTAATGGCCTCCTGAACCTTCCAGCGCAAGGGTGATTGAACAGACGGTCCTGAAGTCCAAAAGAGTTGACCGTACTTTCCCAAGACAGAAATGGGTAAAGAATGTCAATGAAAGAAGGGTAATTTGGTTAAAGAGGGACATGAACACATTATCGATGTATGAGGATAATATTTCCTGATTTAAGTGGAGAGAAAAGCCAATCCCCAGCTGAGTCGTTAGAAGCTGTCGCACTATTTTTGGTTGTGGAGTTGCCTGTTGGAAGCTATCGGTCACCAGAATCGAAATCTCGTCGACCTTTTTAGAAAGACATTTAATTTACATACATATATAAGTTTAAAGAAACATGAAATCAAACTAATCCCATATCTTTCATAGTTCAAATGAAAGACTACTTCATCGCAAGCTATGTATCTATCCCGAAAGATAAACACAAGACTTGAGGATGAGGCTTGATCAAATAAACTAAGAAATATATGACATATGTTTGGTCTGTGAAAATCATTTTATTTATAAGCTAAAAAGTTCCTCTATTTAATTTGAAGAATTAAATAGGGTTTATATTAAGCTGTGTTCGGGAAAGCTTCCTATAAGGGCAAGTCCCTATAATTAATTACATCTTAAATGATCAAAGTCACTCAAGAAAACTCTCGATAAAAGTTAGGGAATATTATCTTCAAGGAGTTTAAAAGGATATGAATTTTTCAACTAGATTAGAAAAAGAGGTGTGAAAGGGGAATGACTCAAATTTGGGACATTCATTGTAGAATCCAAAAGATGAAGAACTAGAGGATGTCATAGATCTAGGGAAGAACCTCGGTGACTTCCCAATCTATTCGATTGTTTGGCTTCTGTTTTGTTTCATCCTAAAAATTTTATTTGTTTAAGGCTTACATTCATGTGAAATGATCACACAAATAGCCTTGAAGATGTGAGAATTTAGGTCGTGACAAACGACAATCTTAAAATCCTAAGACGAGTTAGGGCTTATATTGTGCAACAGAGCTATACAAAAGGCCTAAAGATGAGTTTAGGATTTATGTTGCATAAGCAAACAACCTCAAAATCCTATGACTTGTTGTTTAATTCTAAGGAAAGATAAGTTGTTATAGATCCTCTTGCTGATGAAGATGGTTGTGCTGCCCACAATACTAGCTCCAAGCCCCTCGTCGTGATGAGTTTAAGTTTTCTCATGTGTCAAGTTATGATGTCAAATCAAATGTTCTTATGGTTATGTTGCTTTAAATAGTATGGGAAATATTAAACTTTATTAAAGAGACACAGGTTAGGATCCTACGGTTCCCTTGTTCCAGTACCACTATTTTCTTTCGGATTTACTTTGTCCCAATGAATTTACTAAACTCAACTCAATGAATTCCATACTTTCATTTATACCATGGGAAATCTCATTAGCAACCGTAGGTTACCTCCTCCAAGGGATTCCCGATCATCTGATAGAGACATTTTAATTTTAGTTGCAACTTTTGTTTTGTGATGTTTGTGATTAAATTCTGTGTTGTCTTATATTTTGAATGTTGTGGCAGTGAATTTTAACTAGATTTATTTTAGTTTTGGTTTAGGTTTTAGTTTTGTGGCTATCCTAGGAGTTTTGGTTTTCATGCAGGGTGTCAACGTTGTTTAACATGCAAGCTTGAGATAAGAAGTACAAGGAGGTAGACACATTAATTTGAAAACATACTTGTTAATTCTTCTTGTTCCACCACCTGAAAGGTCAACACTTGCAAGACATGTATATAATTTTGCAAGGAATTAAAATTACAGGAGTAGATGAAGGTTTAGCTATCAAACCCCAAGTTATGATTTGATTGAATCTCAGAAGATCCTAGTAGATGATTTTAGAACGAAACATGGCAAGTCCAATTTGCCCTTCAGAAAGTCCATAGATTTCAAAGTGCTCGAGGCATGACCCTGGACCACTTTGAAGATCTCTTAAAAAATTTTGAGTTCATTCTGGACTTATCACCTTGTTCCATTAATCATCAGAGGTCAAAGTGTGACTACCCCGTTGCTTAGTGAAACCTGACAATTTAATTATCCCAAGGATAGGATACATAATTAATCAATTGATGTTTCATTTAAATGTTATGTGAGTGGGTGCCCCTAAGGCAAGTTTAAGCCATTTAAATATTAAGGTGCCTACTATTAAAGTAAGGCTTGTAGTGTTTAAAGATGTTAATCACAAATAATGTTATCTTCTAAATCTGATTAATTGAGTGTAGAAATCAAGCCTATGTCACTACCAAGCTTTTAACAATCATGATAGGTGGAATGGTGATTATCAAAATTTTAATTTAAGTGATATGTATTCTTATTGAAAGATCACATTATCATCAATCCTAGGCACAAGATAAGTAAATTATCATCTTTTCTATCCTAAGCCCATCACTTAAGAATCATTTGATCTTAGTTGACTTTCGAGTCACGAAGGTTAGGAGAATTATGATCTGGTTGATGTTGTGCAAAGGTGATGAGTTAGTTTCTACCTTTTAATCCCTATGTATTTCAATCATCTAAACATGTTTATTAAGATCAAAATTTCCCATTTTCCCTTGGTTAATCCTAAATTTTTATTAAGGCACCAAAATCTAGAATGACTATTTTGCCCTTAGAGTGCTTCACCTCATTACTCATTAAACATAATTTAAATGACTTTGAGCATTTAGAGTGACATGTCCATGAGGTAATTACAATTTTAGAGGAGAATATGGGGGCTTCAAAAAAATTAATTCAATTTAATTATTTATTTAAATTAAGGAAAAAGGATTTTCAAAAATTGATTTATTTAAATTTCCAAAATAAATTTTTTTTTATTTATTTATGAGAAAATTATTAGAGGTTTCGTTTGGTAAGAGAAACACTTAGGCAAAATTTCATGATTTTTTGAATTAAATTATTTTTATTATTATTTAATTTTGGAACAATTTCAATGATTTAATTAAATAGAAAATAGTGTTTTAATTATCATAATTATCTTATACTTTTATTGACTTCTCTGAGTTCAAAAAACTCATAGAATCAATTTTTGTATTTTTATGATTTTTAATTTGTTAATTATAATTATTTGAATGGGAAAATAAGGAATTCACTTTTAAGCTTTGAAGATTTATTTTTAACTTAGAAAAATTAGAAAAAATATTTTAATGAGTCCCAAATGATCACGTAAAGCTTGGACACATTTTAAGCCAGTTTTGTATTTTTGAAAATTTTGATTATTTTAATTATTTTTAATTCAAAATAAACTTTAAAAATGACATATTTTTCACAGAAAAGATTTTATTTTTGTTAAATGCCCCTGATCACAAGGAACTCAAAAAACAAATTTTCATGATTTTTCTATGCTTATTTAATTTATCATAATTATTTTTTTATAAGAATACAAAGTTTCTTCTAAAATCAATTTTAGTGCTTAAACTAAGCCAAATAATTTTTTAAATTTTTACATTATGTAAATATGATTTTTATGCACAATGTAGAGTGTATTTTGTCAATTTTTTATAAGTATATAATTTACATAAATTAACACAAGATATATACACTTAAGAAAATATAGAAATTTACAAAATTATTTAAGCCATCATGGTATTTTTTCTAAGCTTCTCTGACCATAAAAAACCTAATAAAATTATTCCCATAATTTTTCAAGTGATCTTTTAAATTTTATAATTAAAATAAGCCAAAATGGTCACCTTAGCTTGAAAAATAAGTTTAGAAGCATAGACATGTCCTCTGACTTTGGAAAAATCACAGGACATAGTCTCCATCATGAGGAACAAACCTTCAAAATTTCAAGCCATGGTGAGAAATTTTTGATCATAATGAATTAAAGCACTCAAAAGAGTAATTAATTATTTAAAAATTAGGGAATAAGAAAATATTTTTTTTATTTTTTACCCACATTATTCTTCTTTATTCACTAAGCAAGAGGGTACTTTTCTTTTATTTTTATGATTTTTCTAGAGAAAGATATAAATTTTTGAAGTTCAGATATTAAAATAAATTCAGAAAATCTATATTTTTCTACTTATCCACGCGGCGCCAACTCATCCTACGGAGGCTCCGAACTCACACACGATGCACTCTAATTCATTGCGCTTTTCACCTAGGCATTCCACACAGCCCACAATTCACGCACCAAGAGTCGGTCCAGCTCGATCTCCTCCGTCCATTGGATACACGCGTGGTCGGACGACTCCCCGTTATCGTCCCCAAGTGATCTAACCCATAAGACATTCACACTAAAACCGTAAGATCTCTGCCTAGACTCGACCAAATCACATGGGGTTTGTTTCTAGACCTTCATCTACTCAAGAAAAACACATCTATACGGTTAATCAAGTATGAAATCAAGCCATTGCAAATGTAGAATCAAAAGAAGCTCGGGCAAGGGTAAGAGCTCAATACCTTTGTCTGAGTAGGGAGGCCTCAATCAGATGGTTGTGGTAGCTTTGATTTGATCCAAAAAACTTACGGATGAAGTCTCAAACCCTAGTGAATTGTCTAAGTATGATTTAGATCAAACTTGATTTCAGGTGTTGGTCTAAAGCTAGGTTAGAGGTTGTCTAAGAGAGGGCATTTGTGGGGGATCAACTCCTTTCACTATGGAGATGGTGTGTGCATAATTAATTGGAGTTTGGTTCACTGTGGAGTTATGGAGTGATGTTTCCTATTTTTGGCCTGATTTTGAGCTCAAAATTGAACTTTCACAGAGGGAACCAAAGGGGGAAGTTGGTTCGCTTGAGCTTAGGGATGCTTGGAGAGTCTTTGGTGAGATTTTGGCAGAGTTTCCCCAAGGATTTGGAACTTATCCCTTTTGGCCATGGAGGGGGCTGATTAAATAAAAAAGCTTAGGCTAGCCACCAGGGCCGATTTATGTGTGCAAGAGAGCAAATAGGATGAGTTGGCCTCTAAAGTTGAAATTGGGATTGATTTAGGGGTGGTGGCTCACAATTTTGGCATTTTCCGGCAAGTAGGGTGGCTGGCCAGAGTAGGGGAGGTGGTCAGGAGGTAAGGTGAGCCAGTTGGAGGTTTAATCATGGTTTACCCCCAATGGTTAGTGTTGATTGTAGGGATATTTTTAGTTAGACCCAAAAATGGGATAAGATCCCTTAAATTAGGGGACCCTTGGTCCATAGCTCACTAAGCTGGTTTAAGGTGGTTCAGCCTAGTCAATAGAGTGCGCTTAGTGGCTATGGTAACATCAATTTGGTGACTTTGGCATGGCTAAGTTAATTTTAGT
The DNA here is from genome assembly GCA_002079205.1 of Phalaenopsis hybrid cultivar. Taxonomy (NCBI): domain Eukaryota; kingdom Viridiplantae; phylum Streptophyta; class Magnoliopsida; order Asparagales; family Orchidaceae; genus Phalaenopsis; species Phalaenopsis hybrid cultivar. Next base: position 50,907 of record JXCR01129648.1, read on the forward strand.
GGAGTTCACTTTGGGTCAAAATGGCTAGAAGTTGGTTTTGGGTTAGGCTAGCCATGACATTGAGCTCAATTAATTGGTTAATATTGTGTAGATGATTGTCACAAGATATTTAGGAAAGATTTGGAGTGATTTGAATTGGTTTAGAGGTTCAATTTGGAGGATTTTGGTCATTTAGTCAATTTAGGGTGTATGGTTAGACTTTGGTTTAAATTGGGCAAAGGTTGGGCTAAGCCCAAATTGTTGTTTGAAAATGGTCTATAGAAATATCATGAAGAGTTCTCAACATCAATTGGGTGTCAATTTTGGGGTTTAGGTATTCAATACACCAAAAATATATGCATTTATAGAACCATATTTTATACCCATTTTTGGTGATATTGCACTTTAATGGAAGGTATTCTTCATGTTTTGTTGTAGGTTGTTAATTTTTAGGACTTGGAGCAAAAATGAAACAAAAAGGATAAAATTTAGAGTCAAAATGGAGGATTTTCAAAAATTGTTCAGTGTCGACGGCGCCAGAATGGGCGCCGACAGCGCCAATATCGGTGCAAACCCAGATTCTAGAAGATCTGACCAATTTGGATGCTATTTGAAGATTTTTTGGATGCACCTATGTGAGAACCAACCCTAGGCTCTATGTAGAGCCAAAATTGAATAGAAAATGTCTCTCTTCACACACCTTCTTCGATCTCTCTTGTGATTTCGTCGCCCCATCGCCCCATTTCACACCTTTTCACATTCCTCCTGGCCTTTCCACACCATTAGGTAGTTATTTACTATATACTTTTGAGTTTGTATGGTGAGTTTAAAGGTGAATTATTCTCTAAGAAGTGTTGGAGAGGAAGAGAAGTGAGAGATTTCTTCTTCCTACATTTCTAAGAAGAGGCTACAAAGGGATTTACTTTGAGAAAGAGTTTCAGATAAGTGTTGTTTGTTATTAGTGTTGTACTATTTATATATAAAATTTGTGTTTTGTGGTATATTTCTCATGAAGAATGAGTAGTTCTCTTTCTCTTTCTCTCTACTCTGAGATATGGTGAAATGAAGAGATAATTTGGATGTGCCAATGTTAAAATATAAAATAAATTGTGTTGGTTATCAACTCCGCTCTTAATTTACTTTTCAATCTGAAAAATTGAATTGTTAAAATATGTTGTGAAACATATGATCTGGGAAATGGAGTATGAGTTCTATAACAGAGTGAGAATCACATTTAAGTCCATGATGGAGTATTTCGTTCATTGAATTAAGTGCAAATAAGTAGGGAAATATACATTGTTGGGTATAGAATTGGAGATTTTTAGGGTGGCAGACTAAAAATACCCAATTTGATCTTAATATTTAAAAACTAAAGCAAGAGTTAGCCTTCAGGGGAAAGGAAGTGGGAGCTTTGGAGTGGAAGCCAATATCCTCCTAGCCTAGCCACGGATTTAGGGACTAAACCTAAGATTAGCCAATGATTTTTAATAACATTGAATCAGGGTAGAGAATTAAAATTGCTCCTATTTGACACAATATAAATTTATTCCATTTATCTCATCTCATTTCCCAAAAAACTCATTGTAGTGGGAAAGATGCCTTTTCATATTAGAAAACTTCATCACATAAACATAGTTTAGTAGTTATTATTTTTAAGTTGCATTTAAATGGTGCTAGTACTTAATAATTTAGCTTTGATAGAATCTTAAACATTCAAAATTAGTGACACTAATTTTGTTTTACTTCAATGAATTTCCTAGTTAATTTAACATTTTAAATTTAAACCTTCCTTATGGGATTGATATTTGGGACTTAAATAGAAAGTCTTATATTACATGATAACGATACGTATACTTGCGTATAATCCCGACATTAAGTTTTTAACGTTATTATTCCTAAAATACCACATCAATTTTTTGGCACCATTGTAAAGCAGAGACAACTTTATAAATTTTACACAACTATATTTCTGGGATCAGTATTCAATTAGGTGACATTTGGAGACAGCCAATTTGGGGATTTTGGACTTGGGTTAAAATTGAGTAAAATTGAGGCTTGTCCAAGCCCAATTAAAGATCCAATTTGATGTATAGGATTGTCATAAAGTGTTTAGGATTTAAATTGGGGCAAATTGAGTAAGCTATGGGGCTCAATTTGGTGAGGTTAAGTCATATGGTCAAAATTGGGGGTTTGACATAGATAAAAATTAAGCACAAATAATGGGTCAATTAGGCTTGGATTTGGTTTGTATTGATCATATGAAAGATGAATTTGAGTTTAGAATCAAAATTGGGGAGGATTGGGGGTAAATTGATGGACATTTAAGGTGAATTTTGGGAAATTGGGCCTTTAAAGGCAATTTGGGGTTTTGGTAAAAATGTTCAAATTTTGTTCAATTGAAGGATCTAAATTGGTTTGGGAGACATTTGAAGTGATTTTGGATGTTTTGGGCAAGTTTGGGCCACCAAGGGTATTTTTGTAATTTTGTTTAATTTGAGGGTATTTTGGTAATTTTGGAATTTTTGGGATGTTTTGGGCAATTTAGGTGGTTTCAAATGGTTTGAAATAATTTTTGAATAAGTTTGGGTATTTTGGAAGAATTTTAGAATTTTTGCCAAATTTAGGGCTTCAAGGGCGTTTAGGTAATTTGGGTGGATTTAGGGCCAAAAGGCCAAGTTGGATATTTTGGTAGAATTGGGGTGTCAACCACCATATATGAGTTATGGACCAAAGCACCGGTCTTAGCTAAACCCTAGCCTAGGGCTAGTGAGTCTAAGGGACCATCTACATGAGTCTCCCAAAAGATAGAGGGAACAAAGTCAACAAATCTTGGTTTAGGGTTGCAAGTGAATATAAGTGATAGTGAGTGTAAGTGAGTGAACCAGCTCCAAACTAATACCCAGGGTCAACCTTAAGGCCAAGCAGTCCTATAGGGACTCCCCTTGAGCTTCCTCTATAATGGCCCCACCTACTAAGTGCTAGAGGTTAGGACCAATATGTGGAACTTCAAGTTGAGTAAGGATGAGTTTAGAGTTTCTAAAGGTGTGAGTTCCTTTTCTAGATTTCTAGGAATAGTCAACCGGAAAGTCCTATGGCTAGACCTTAGGTTACTAAAGAGGGAAAACTAAACCTCAACCAAAAGTGAGGTCAACAGAAGGTTTAAATTCGAAATGGAAATTTAAATTAGGAAAGTCACAACAATAAAGAAAATCTACTACACTAATTTCAAATATTTAAGATGCTATCAGAATTAAATTATCAACAACTAGCAAAACTGTAAAGCAAAATTAAATAATAACTACCAAACTATGTTTTGTGATGAAGTTATCTAATATGAGAAAGCATCTTTCCCACAACATTGAGTTTTTGGCTAAATGATAGAGATAAATGGTTTGAATTTGTATTGTGCCAAATAGAAGAAATTTTAAATCTCTTCCCTTAGTGAAGTGTTATAGAGAATCGTTGGCTAATCTTAGGTTTAGTCTCTAAATCTGTGGTTAGGTTGGGATGATATTGGCTCTCACTCCAGAGCTGCCACTTCCCTTTCCTTGAAGGCTAACTCTCGCTTTAGTTCTTTAACACTAAAACCAAATCAGGGATTTTAGTTTGTCACTCTAAAATCTCCAATTCTTCTCCTAATAATACATATTTCCCTATTTATTTGCACTAAATTCCATGAACGAAACACTCCTTGGAATCGAATGTGATTCTCACTTTGTTGTAAAACTCATACTCCATTTCTCAGATACTATGTTTCACAACAGATGTTACAATTTCAATTGGCCAAATCGAAAAGTAAATTAAGAATGGAGTGAAAAATCATCACAATTTATTTTATATTTTAAAATTGGCACATCCAAATTATTTCTTTTTTTCACCATATCTCAGAGTAGGGAGAAAGACAAAGAAAACTACTCAGACCTCATGAGGAAGATACGACAAAATAAGAATTTCTTAAAAAAAATTAAGTTTATACAACAATAATAAACAAAAAGTACTTATCTTTAACATTTCCTCAATGTAAATCCCTTGTAGCCTCTCTTGGACTCTTTCTCTCCTTACAAGACTCTTGATTTTCTCTTCAAAGATGTCGGAAAGAAGAATCTCTCACTTCTCTCCTCCATAAAAACTCTTAGGAGAAATCACACGTAGACTCATCACACTAAATAATACACACAATGGAACACTCTAGAAGACTCAATGACACACTAGCCCCCTTTTTTCTAATCAATTTATGCTCTAAATAAAGCATAATGTTGGTTTTACAAGAGGTGTATCCAATAACTCTTCAAAAAGCGTCCAAATTCATCGAATATTCTAGAAATTTGCCCAGCACTAACATTGGCGCCGACGACACCCTTGGTTCGAATTAATTTATGTGATCTCTATTAAATGACGCCGTTGGTGCCCCCGCTGTTATGGAATCATCCTTCATGCTAGCACCGTTGGCGCAAAGTTTTTCTTCCAAAATGATATTTTGACTCCAAATTACATCCTCTTTCGCTTCCTTTTTTCTTCAAATGCTAAAAATCATCAACCTACAATAAAAAATGAAAAATACCTTCCTTTAAGGTGCGATATCACCAAAAATGAGTATAAAACATAGGTCTAAAAATGAATATATTTTTGGTGCTTCAAAATCCCCCGAACTTAAATGTTGCTTATCCTCAAGTAACTCCTTTACTTTAGAAAAATATGACTTAACTTCTAGATTTTCATATTTTGGTCTACTAAATATAATAGCATAACTCAAGAAAAATTTAAAATAACTCAAGATAATACTAAAGGTATAAGAATATCTAGCTGTCAAGTCTAAGATTTCTGATTCTCTATTATTTTCAAGGAAAATTATAAATTGTAATATTAAAGCCACTTAGAATATCCATATGAAAAAGAACTTCATGAAAACTCTATTAGTAAAAATGCTAATACTTAAATACACGTTTAGTGAATGTAGTCAAGCTTTCTACCTTAAGTTGATTCAAGTGAAGTCAATTTTTGATTAGGCATCTCCTCAAGCTTCTCCTCACATCCTTTCTTTTCTTTTTTTTTCTTTTCTTTCATGATCATTTTCAATCCTTTATTTCTTTTTCTTTTCAAGTGAGGATTAATATATTTGGATAGCCTTTAATGAATTTAAACTTCACTATCCTCTTCTTAAAGTTAAAAAATTTTGACATTCCTTCACTTTATAAATTCATATTAGCTTTAAAGATTTTTCATAAGGTTTTATTATTTTCTTCTTACATAAAACTCTAAGGTTCTTAATACTTTAAAAATACAAATTCCTTTACCTAAAATGGAAAAAACATAGTCTTATTCTCTCATACCAAATACCTTAATCTCTAGAATTAACCTTTATTATTGAACGTTTTTAGTTAAGCTTACTATATATTTAGAAAAAACATATATAGTTATCCAAAGTTAGGCTCTACTACCATAGGTCATGTTAAAGTAAAAATTTTAAAATATAGCTCATTGAGGACAAATAAAATTAAGTTTCTTTCTTTTAAAAATGAATTTTTCCCCCCCC
>JXCR01129648.1:56471-67560 GCA_002079205.1 Phalaenopsis hybrid cultivar
TGAAAAACTGAAAATACAGGGTGAAAAAAACAATTTATACATAAAGAAAAAACTTACTTATTGAAGGTTCTGATTTTGAAACTTAACTCTAAAATATTGCAGGTGCTAATATGAAAATCTACAAGACTTAAAACATTCAATAGCACATAATATATATAAAAATATTTGCTGAGTAAGAGTTAACTAAAAATAAATACAGTGAGGTACTAGAAACAACTAACAATACTAAAATAATTTTCAATTCAACAACATCTCTACAGATTAGTTCATAACACAAAATTCAATACAAATCAAAGTTTCACATTTAACAAACTAAACAATAACAACAACAACAAAATGCAACAAATAATAAACTAACAAAAAGATTAGAACTATGCCTAAGCAGACATCTTCACTCACCCTCATCCTCTTCTTCTTCTTCTTCTTCTTCTTCTTCTTCTTCTTCTTCCTCCTCTTCTTCTTCTTCTTCTATATCAAAGTCCTACTGCTCATAAGGGGTAAAGTTAGGGTGACTAGGAAACTGTACTGACTGGTCACCCTTCATGTGTCTTACCATAACATTGTTGACCTCACTTTTGGTTGAGGTTTAGTTTTCCCTCTTTAGTAGCCTAAGGTCTAGCCATTGACTTTTCTATTGACTATTCTTAGAAAACTAAACAAGGAACCCTCACCATCAGAAACTCTACACTTATTTTCTTATTGACTATTCTTAGAAAACTAGACAAGGAACTCTCACCATTAGAAATTCTACAATTTTCTATTGACTATTCTTAGAAAACTAGACATGGAACCCTCACCATTAGAAATTCCAAACTTCTTATTGACTATTCTAAGAAAACTAGACAAGGAACCCTCACCATTAGAAATTTCAAACTCTTCTTTTTTCAACTTGAAGTTCCACGTATTGGTCCTAACCTCTAGCACTTAGTAGGTGGGGTCATTATTGGGGCACTCAAGATGAGTCACTCTTAGGACTGTTGGACCTTAGGGTTGACCCTGGGTGTTGGTCTAGGGTTAAGGCACTTGTTTGCACACACAATCACTCGTTACCCCAAACCCAGGACTTCTAGGCTTTGGTCCCTTGATAGTTTTGGGAGACTCCTGTAGGTGGTTCCCTAAACCCATAAGCCCTAGGCTAGGGTTTAGCTAAGACCACTACATAGAGGATCCAAAATGGGGTTTCCATTGATCCGTGGCTTATTTATGGTGGTTGGCAATCCAACTTTATCAAGATACCCAACCTACCCTATTGCCCCCAAATTCCCCAATCTACCCAGATACCCTTGGGACCCCAAATTTGGCCAAAATTTCCAAATCTAGCCAAAATACCCAAACTTGTTTAAAAATCATTTCAAACACCTTGAAAACACCCAAATTACCAAAATACCCCTCTTGGGCCCAAAATTCCAAAAATTCCCAAAACCTATCAAATATTCCCAATTTCATTTTCCTCAACTATCACATGACCCAATTTGGCCAATTTGACCATCTTTGATCAAAATCCCCAAATTGTCCTTTAAAAGCCCAAATTTCCTCAAATTCAAATCAAATGTCCATGAATTATATCTGAATTGACTGAAATTTCAATCCTAAACTCAAATTAACTTTTGATATGGCCAAACTAGACCAAATTCAAGCTTAATTGGCCCATGATTTGAGTTCAATTTTGGTATAGGTCAAACCCCCAATTTTTTTCACATGACCTAATCTCACCAAATTGAACCCATAGCCTAGTCAACTGGCCCCAATTAATGTTGCAAAATCTTTATAACATTCCTACACATCAAAATAAACCATCAATTTACCTTGGTAATACCTCAAATCCATTTGATTTTGGCCTAAATCCAAAGTTTCCAAATTTAGCCCCAAATTGGCTAAGTCCCCAAATTTCACCCAATTGATTGCCTTAACCCCCAAATTGACATACAATTCATGTTGAAAACTCTTTATGGGGTTCCTATTGACCATTTACAACAATCAATTTGGAATTAGCCCAAGGCTAGCTCAAGCTAGACCCAAATCTAGCCCAACATGACCAAATTGATTAAAATTCAAAATTCCCTCAAATTGACCATTCAATTGAGCTGAAAACCACTTCCATCCTTCACCAAAGTAGTTCATTATGATCATCTATACCAAATTCAACATTTATTTGGGCCAATTTACATGGCTAGCTTAGACCAAACCCAAGACTTGGTCATTTGCACACACTTGGACCCATGCACTAAATGTGACCCAACCACCCTAAAGCAACAAAATTAACTCCACCTCAGCCATTAGTTGACCCCTAAGACTGAGCCAAAACCCATCTAACCACCTAAACTAATCCATGTACCAAAGGTCCCCCAAATTAAGGGATCTTATTCCCAAAAAATACACATGCTTAAGATATCCTTGCCAAATCAAAACATGTTTGCATTAAATTGTTGCGATAGATTCCCCTGGATGCCCTGAGCACCTAGCCACCTCCCCCTGGCCGGCCGGCCAGTTTAGTGGTCAGAAAATGGCCAAACCGAGAGCCACCCCCATGGAGCTTCACCCAAACCAACCTAGAGGCAAGCTTAGCCAAATTGAATTGTAGAGCTCCTCTGCCCTCCACCTAAGCCCCACATTACACCTCTTAATTGGCCAGGACAGCCACCATAACCCCATTTTTATGAAAGGCCACCTCCATGGCTGTTGAACTAAGTGCTAAAAATTTCTTAGAGAGACCTCTCCAAACAAACCACAGAGCTTCCCTAAGATCCCCTCAGTGCATTCCAACAATTTTCCCTCACCAATTTCTATTACCGAAGTTCAATTTTAAGCTCAAAATCTTGTCAGAAATCAGGACAAAGCCCAATACACCTTCACAGTTCACCAAAATCAAATTAACTCTACCCATACCTTATCAACTGTGAAAGATGCCAAAGCTCCATAAAATCTCCCTTCCATAGAGCCTCTACCATAGCTCTAGACCAACACCCAAATCCGGTCGTGATCTAATTCATACCTAGGTCTTACACCACAACAAGAGGCTTAATCCCTAGCCTCCTTGGACCTAACGAACATGCCAAGACCCTCTGATTGAAGCTTCACTTCTTAGAGCAAAGGTATAAAACTTCTCTCCCTCCCGAGCCTATTTTGATTCTCCATTTAATTAGGCTTAATTTAATTACATGATTACCGTATGAATGTGTTCGCCTCACTTAGATGAGTCCATAGGTTCAAACCCAAAGAGATTTAGTTGAGTCTAGGCTGAGATCTTAGGGTTTTAGAGTGGACGGTCACGAGATCTTTCTATCAGGGATGATGACGGGGAGCCGTTTGATCAAGCGTGTATCGAATGGACGGCCAAGATGAAGCCAGATAGAGTTTCTTTACATGAACAGTGAGACACATGGCAGCTGGCATGGACGGCAACGTCAAATGGGAGTGCATATTGAGTTCTTTGTCATTAGGGGTATTTTCTAGAAATAAAATTATATTTAAAAATAAAAAGTTGATTTTTAGCCTATTTTTAATATTTAAATAAATAAAACTCCGTAAAAATCACAAAAATAATAAAACTCATTGAAATTTTCTAAATTATTTCTTAATCACTTAGGAACAATTAGAATATTTTTCCTGGTTTTCTAAATAACGATATTGAATTTCAAAAGTTTAAAAATATTTTTTAAAGGCTAAAAATTAGTTTTCACTAAAATAATTCCAATAAATCAAATAAAATTTAGAAAAATATAAAATCTTCCTCTCTGAGTTCTAAGTCTACCTCCATTTCAAATATTTCATATTTAATAAATACCCCAAAATTTAAAATAATTCTTAAAATTCAAATAAAATTCAAAAGATCATGAAATTTAGTCTAAATGCTTCTCTGGTCTAGGTCTACCTTCAGTAAAAATTTCAAGGGATTAGGAGTCACCTTGGTCAAGTTAGGAATTTTTCTTTGGAAAATCTTCTTTTTGCATGAAAATAGTTTTATAAATAAATTAAATTTTGAAAAAAACATATTTTCTCATCTGATGTCTTAATTGACCCATGAATGAGGTAGGATAAAAATTTCAAAGTCATTTGAACTGAATTTGACAAATTTTGAAGTGTTAGAGCCTTAGGGGCAAATGTGTAATTTTGGAAAATTAGCCTTAATTAACTTTTAGGCTTAAACTGAGGAGGGAAATGGGTAACCTATGATCTTAATTTTGATGTTTGAAACACAAGGGGTTAATTGGTAGAAACCAACCTCACTTTCTTAATTGAAAAAGGTAAGTTAATAAATTTCTAAATTATTAAAATTTGGAAGTTTATTAAAATAAGCCCAGGACTTAGGGGTATGACTTTTGAAGTCAACAATTAATCAATTTAATACCCCTATTTTGTCCAGGTAAGTTAATAAATTTTTAGATTATTAAAATTTGGAAGTTTATTAAAATAAAATGAACCTAGGACTGGGGGTAGGAATTTTGAAGTCAATAACTAATCAATTTAATACCCCTATTTTGATGTTCAAATAAAATTCAAATCAAGAATCATGACCACCTAAAGCCTAACCTCTTTAAAACTAATTAAGACACTCACCTAGGTCTTAAGGGCTTAGTAGTGACTTAGGCTAAATCAAGTTTCATTTAAATAAGGATTAGAAAAGTAAACATCTTTTAAATTTAAAACATCTTTCAAACATTACAAGCCCAACTAGGATCAAAATTTGGTTAGGTGTTCCAACAACACTAACTTGCCTCTTTAAGGGTCTTCACCCACATCATTCTTAAATTGAATCACAAGTGATAACTACCTTATTCTTAGGGATAATTGAGACATCAGTGTTCACTGAGCATTAAAGGTATTTACAGGATAACTTATTAAGCAACATAATAAGTTTAAAAGAAGTCAAGATTTTCCCCCAGACAGTGAGAGAGTACCACGGACCTGCTTCTTTCTCTAGATATGTTGGATATCTTGAAGATCTACTAAACTTAATATATTTTGCTTGACAAAATAATCCTTAATTAAATCCCTAAGGACCTACCAAGATATGACCTAGGGTTAGATAGGTCGTCAAAACCTTACTTTTTGCCTCTATATAAATTGCCCTGACATGCATTTTGAGTTTCAGCTGGTGGAACGAGAAGACTCGCCAGGTACGCTTTTACAGTTTTCAGCGTTGTCTTTCTTGTACTTTCATACTGTACTATTATACCTGCAAATTTGCATGCTAAACAATGACGACACCCTGCATGAAAACTAAAACTATTAGGATAGCCACAAAACTAAAACCAAAACCAAAACTAAAATCAACCATGATAAAAATTCACCACCACAACATTCAAAATATTAAACAACTCAAAATTTAATCACAAACATCACACAAAATTACAATTACAACTAAATTAAGATGTCTCTATCGGATGATCGGGAATTCCTCGGAGGATGTAACCTATGGTTGCTAACGAGGCTTCCCACAGTCTAAATAAAATTATGGAACTCATTAAGTTGAGTTTAGTAAATTCATTTGGACTAAGGGAACCCAATAGAAAGTAGTGATGTCGAAACGAGGGAATCATAGGATCCTAACCGGTGTCGCTTTAATAAACTTTAACATGCCCCCATAAAAGTTAAAGAACTTCAACCATAGAGCCACCTGATTTGACATTATAACTTGACACACTAGAAAACTCAAACTCGTCGCGGCAAGGAGCTTGGAGCTAGCATGGTGGGCAACATGGCCATCTTCAACAGCAAAATCTATCTTCCCCAGCTAAACCAATCTTCCTTTCTTAGACTTAAACAACAAAGCCATAGGACTTTGAGGTTGCTTGCTTATGCTACTTCCTTCCTTAGACTTAAAACAACAAAGCCATAGGACTTTGAGGTTGCTTGCTTATGCAACTAAATACTCACCTTATCTTTAGGCCTTTGTACAGCCCTACTATACAATATAAGCCCTAACTCGTCTTATCTTATCTTTAGGCCTTCATACAACTCTGCTAGAAAATATAAGCCCTAACTCGTCTTAGGATTCTAAGTTTTTCATTTGTCACGGCCTGAATTTTCACATCTTTCAGGCTATTTGTGTGATCGTTTCACACGAATGTAAGCCCTAACTAATAAAATTGCAGGATGAAACACTTAAATCTTTCTGCTCAAAACTGAAGACAAACATTAGGATAGCTTCGGAAGTCATCATGGTTCTCCTCTGGATCCATGACATCCCCTAGTTCTTCTTTTTTTGAACTCTGTGACAAAATGTTCCACATTTGAACCAATCCCCTTTCACACCTCTACGTTCGATCTCATTGAAAATTCCTACCCTTTGAAACTCCTTGAACATAATATTTCCTGATTTTTGTTGACACTCTTCTAAGGTGACTTTTGTCATTTAAGATGTAATTAACTATAGAGGTTTGCCCTTATAGGAAACATGTCTAAACCCAGCTTAATATAAACCCTATTTAATCCTATATATTAAATAGGGGAACTTGTCAGCAAATACAAAGGTTTCGCAGACCAAGCGGATGTCATATATTATTTAGTTTATTTGATTGAGCCTCATCCTCAAGCTTGTGTTTATCCTTCGGGATAGATACAGGATTTGAGGTACAATGCTCTTTTATTTAAACTATGAAATATATGGGGACAATTTGACTTCATATTTTTTTTTAAAACTAAATATATATTTAAATTAAAACGTCCTTCCGAAGCGGGCGACGGGATTTCGATTCCGATGACCGACAGCTTCTTACGGGCAACCCTCTAACTAAAAATAGCGCCGACAGCTTCTGGCAACTCTGTTGGGGACAAGCTTTTCTCTCCTTTCAAATCAACAAATATTATTTTCACACATCGGTAATGTGTCCATGTCCTTCTCGGACCAATTTAACCTTCTTCCATTGACATACTTTACCCATTTCAGTCTTAGGAAGGTATAGTCAACTCCTTGGACTTCAGGACTAGTTTTTCGGCCATCTTTGAACAGAGGGGTTCAGAAGGCCATTAAGGACTCTTTAAATTTTCATCTAGGGTTGGATCCCCTAATAGGTGTGTCGGTGGACTAGTTTCGCCTGGGCATTTTCTGCGACTAAATAGGTCCCACACTAGGTCCTAAAATACTTCACTTCTCCTTTCCAAATTTTATTTACTATTCTGCAAATTAAACCAAATTGTGTTGGGTTGCGCGCACTTTGAAAGTTTCTTATATTAATTAAATTTTAGACTTTTTCTTAAATAATATTTTAAAATACCCATAAATTAAGACCTGCCCGGTCTATAGATCAACCTCTACTTTCAGTGCTTGCACTAAAAATTATGAGGTTTTTGGCCATATAACTAACCCTGAGACTTATTGTTTTCAAGCCTGCTGCAATGGCTTACACAACACTGACCTTTTCCTGCAACCTACCAACAAGCCATGAAGCCCGTAACCTCGCTCCTACCATCAAATTCAGAGCTGAATTTAAAGATCTGGAGGACATCCTCGGGAAAGCCTCGTTTATAGTAATGAAGATCGCCGCTCCAGAAATACAGGAACCGTCTGCAGAATTCAACCTGAACTGCCTTCAAGACTTCCCTACCTGCAAGAAGTCTAAAACTACTACCGTTGCGACACCCACCAAACCTACTAGCCCTGCTGCTGCTAAGGGGAAAGAAGTGATGATTATTGAGGATCCGACTAAGGGATTAACTGTCCCACCACCCGTGTTTGAAATTGGATCAAGTTCGAGGATTGTACCGCTGACCCAAACTCAAAGGAGGAATCGTAACAGAAAAGTCCAAAGGGCCATTAAAACCTAGGCTCCCAAGGAGACACCTGTTGAGGAGGAGCCTCATCAAGTTGAAGAAGCGTTACCAGAAATTTATCCACTCCTGCGAGGAAGTAGATTCCATCCTATGACTGATACCGAGGGAAATGAGAGTATCCGAAGGATTGCTGCCGCATTACCTTCACTTCATGGACACGGTGAGGAGAGAAAGAAGTTCACTCCTATCACTCGAGTTAGTGCAGTCTTCAAAAGGCTTGCTACCAAAGAAGGATGTTTGGTTAGCGAGTTGCTTAAATGAGTGGGAGATGCAATTTCTCCTCACATGAAGAAGGAAATTTTGAAGAGTGACAAATCTGCCAGACAGTCCCACAAGACAACTGGAGTGCCACCTACTCGCATCCCCGTTTGGTTCTATTTAGGGAACAGAGTTGATACCGCAGTGATTACTACTGATTATACTGCCATTAGAACCATGGGTCGTCGACTGGTTAAGTCTAGACTGGGTCCGAAGATCTTACCCTTCACCCATTATGAAGACAATCTTACAATCCCAAAGACAAAGACAAGACGATTATCTGGCACTGTAGTCGGTCTACACCATGGGGAGCATACTTTCCCTTGACATACCGATGTTACTACTAAGACGCTTCGTCCTAAGACATCATAGTCGAAAAGAAAAAGGTATGGGTACCCAAGGTCGCTGCACCGATACAGTCCAGTGAGCCTGCAAGATAGGAAGTAAAACGAGGATCTGAAATATCTGACATTGTCGCGACAATAGCCAGCGAGATGGATGAACAAATAGGGGATGTCCATCAGGGTCCTCCAGATCTTAAAGCAATCAAGGAATCAATAATTGAGGAGAAAGTTGAGAAACTTAGGATCGAGATTTTCGAGTTAGCTCAAGAACACGGAGTTTCTGTCGATACTGATAATGAAAAGTTTGATTACGATTATTACTTGGAGGAGGATTTCAAGGTTGTCCATGTGATCGAAACTAGAGCCACCACATCTGCATGCGAGGCTCAACCTCACACCGAAGAAAATGCCGTAGATGAGCTGTGTAGGGTTATCCTCCTAAGGGATGAGCAAGTTAGTCTACTAGAGAAAAAAATAGAAGAAATGGCTGTAGCTATGACTGCCATGGCCACCATTCAAGGGCAATCACAAGCACCGCAATTGGCTTCTCTAGAGATTAATCAGCCAGAAATCATACACATTATAGATGAAATAAGAGAGGCTACTTCAGCAAACAAAGATGAGCAACCGAAGAAAGATTCTCCATCCAGTGCCATGCCAGAAAAGGAATTCAAGCAAATGGTTGAACAAGTGTGGTATGCCTTAGCCTAATCTAAGGGCGGTGCATCAATTTTGAAGGGTAGACCTTAACTGGAGGATTTCGATGTCGTGCCTTTCCTTAAGGGTTTTATGGCCCTAAACTTCAAGATATTCGACAGGACTGGAAATCCTAAACAGCATATCTCTACTTTGCCAGCAATTCGTCAGCAGCTTGTCAGGAATTGCTTTCGACTGGTACGCTGACTTGCCCAACGGGTCAATTAAAACATTTTATGAATTAGAACAGTTATTTGTCGAAAGATTTGTCGGGGCACAACACCATGTGTCTATTGGAGAACTCATGATGGAAAAGCAAAAGCCTAGCGATACCTTGGTAGGCTATATTTTGAGGTGGAGAAACCTTAGAATGAAATGTGAACCTCAGCTACAGGAACATCATGCTATTGAAATTCTACTCAAGAGTACTCATGGGCCAGTAGCTTTCATGCTTAAGGGAATCACCATCAAGTCCTTCGAGAAGGCACTCAGTAAAGCAAGCAGTCGTCAAGAAGAAATAAATCACATGGAGCCACATGAAAAGGCTAAGGTGGCCAGAGTGTTCGAGAAGAAATCAAGAGTAGTAGTGACCTTAGACAAAGGAAAGCAGCCGATAAAAATATATGCAGAAGAGCATTGCTAGTCTTCGTCACAATACTCTCAGAAACAGAATAGTCAATCCAGCCCGAGGGATCACCTTGAACAGGGGATAAAAGAATATCCCTGTCAAAGCGACATAAAATTGTGTATTCTTTCAAGGATGAAGCTATACCTACAATATTCAGAAGGCTGATGAAGAACCCAGAATTCAAACTACCAGATCCAAATAAGTCCGAAGTGGTGGATAAGAAGAATGAACCAAATTATTGCCCGTACCACCGGTTGCTCGGGCACACTATAAAAAAATGCTTCATCTTTAAGGATTAGCTCAAGAGGAACCTTAAAGAAGAGAACATAATAATCTTGAAAGAGTATTTGAGAGAACCTAAAAAAGGTTCCATAAACATGATTTTGGCTGAGCCAATCTCCCTAATTGATCTGTATGTCGGAATAGATGGATGGAATACAACTTGGGATAAACTCGAGAGGGTCCTTTGTCAAATTCAAGATTCATCGAGACAAGGTTCAATAAATACCGAAGAAGAATGGAATGAGGTTTGGAGCAGATCATCCAAGAAAATACTGAACAAGATCCTGTCTGCATCAAAACAATCCTCCATTCAGAGTCCGCAACATACCAAACCCGAGATGAAGGTTTCGTCAGGAGATCCGTCATCGTCAAGGACAAAGAAGAAGAAGAAAAGCGTCACTATAAAAATTGATAGCATGAGAGGTAGGATAGAGGCTGCCTCTACTTGATTGGTTGTCTCGAATTCGGAGAAGAAAATTGTCGAACCCTTGACTTTGTATGATTATCTTTTTATCCCTCTAGGATCTTATGAATATAATGATTGTGATTTTGGCTATGTTTTAACTGTTTCTAGTGATAACGTAACTAATTATGACCAATCTAGCTTTGATCTTGATCCCCAAAATGATCCTCAAATCATACTCGAGCCCGATGAACTTGTTGTCAAGTCCAAATAAGACATTAATAATATCGCCTACGACAACACCAATAACAAAGAGCCAACTCTCAAGCATCACGGTGCACCACTTACCATCAACTTAGATCTTTTCGATGGAGAGGAAAAGACACCAGAAGATTCAACAATGATATCTCAAGAAGAGGAAATCACAACAGTTAACTTAAGGAGTGGAAAAGTGTTACCACCAAGAACAGCTCCAACAGACAAAAGAAAACAGATAACCACTCGAGAAGAGATACCGCCACCTCCACCAGTGGAAGAACCACATGATCAAGATAAAATTGGAGGATCATACAAAGTAGACTACAACGTGCTAGCTCATCTTAGGAAGTTTCCTGCTCGACTAAGAATCTACGACTCTTTGATTCTGTCAAAGGAGATGAGAGAATCTCTGGTTACAGCTTTGCTTGACCCAGAAATTTTCTTAGC